>NQII01007543.1:26548-56838 GCA_002778355.1 Clitarchus hookeri
TGTCCGGGTTGTTTTGGGCATTCACGGCGTCACCTCGACCGCAAAGTAAACACCTCTTGAATTTACTGCCCGGTAAGGGCGAGCGTTAAAAATATTACTTTTTATACAGGCGACTTCTTTCAGCAGGTTTTTAAAATAGTATACCTGGGAGACGAGTACAATACGGCATAGCACACTACTGCCTCCCCGGAGGATCCACTTGAGAATAGCCAGATTTGTAACTGTGAAGAAAGAACCCACGTGACGGCCCGACGGCCGTGACTTGCGCTGTGTGCACAGTGCAGGGGACCTGGAGCGGGGACCGAGGGTGCGCGCGCATTTACCACCCTTTTGGTTCTGCTTTTGTCTGCCCGTATCAGTGATTTCACGTGCTTCCTCGTAAAAAAAAAACAGTGACTCCCTTTTGTGACGATCGCGCGTAAGTTTCGTGGTATCGCGTGAGTCGATCTTGTGTCGCCTTGCCGAGGGGGAGCACTATAATACAGATGTTTGGGGAAGAGAACCATATTTCAGACACGGGGAGGATACGCATTATCTCCCTGTTAGCTTCGTGGGGAGTCTCCGGTCGTATACACTTCACATGCGCGACGGCCCTGAGCGGGCTTGAAATAACGTTGGGGCGTGTTGGTTACCTCGATGAAAACACGAGAACGGAAGGATGCCTTGGCGCCCGCGGATATCGTCTGAATGGCTCACGGACGACAGATTTAACTGCATTTGGCAGTTGTGGCAGTGTGAGAGATCAGGGTTCACCGTCAAACAAACCAGTAATGCCTCGGGTAGCAGTTCCCGGCAGGCAGTGCGTCCGAAACCCTGCTAGGAAAGGACTGTCTATCGTAGGTGTTTACATGTCCAGCAGGTTGTTCTCAGGAATGCAGCTTATAAGAATAGGTGATTGGCCGAGTTGTTTCTGAGATACGGTATAGGTCTATATTTGGTGGCACTAGTGTAGTGCATACTTCATAAAGACAGTTTTATTTAAATTGGTTAAAAATACTTTGTGGCTGCTACAAAATGTTTCGTTGGTGCACACGCAGCCAAAATATTTTGTGGTGAACCACAAAATGTTTTAGTCGTCACAATGAAATTTATTTTGTGGTGGCTACAAAATATTTTGTGCCCACCACAATATTATTTGGCTGTGTGTTTATTAAAAAAAAAACATTTTGTAGCAGCTACAAAGTGTTTCTTTCATTAAAGGGTCAAAGTTTGTCTAGAATTGGAGGATATTTTATGGTTTCGTGACATGTTATCAATGATAAACGCGGTAAAAAAAACTTTTGACAATTACATCCGTGATGTTTTTACAATAGTCCTAGATATGATCATTTTAACTTAAAAACTTCGTTAGAACAATTAAAATCAACAACACAAAGTTTGTTTTTAGCTCAATTGTACCTTGAAGTCACAGGAGTGTCATATACTGCTACTTCTTCAAAATCTGACTTTATTATTTCAACTGCGTTAAAGGCGTGACTTATGACTATTTCATGATTTAGATTTTATTTCAAAAGTTAGAACTGGAATACCAGCAAATCGAATAGCAAGTTTTCAAGAAATGTTCTTCATGACATTCTAATATCGGTAATTATTTTGAACTTTAGCGCAACGTATTGATTTTGTTCGAATTTAAAATTTGTACAGAAACAGGTATAAATTAAAAATTTTTACAAATAATTTAATTTTTCAAAGTAAATTTTAACACTCTTAACGCCTTTTTTGTGTGCAACATGCTAAACATGTATTTTTTTTACTCTTCAATGCCCACAATATTACTATATATATATATATATATATATATATATATATTATATATCCAATATATCGGAGATATATATATATATATACACACAGGTTGTTCGGAAACCTAGCGCCTACACTCCAAACACATAGTTTCTTATGATTCAATAGTGACACTAAAGCCCTATAGAATTATATCAGGAAACGTACTTTCATATCAAAATATTGTGTTGAAAGTTGCGGCGTACAACACCTGCAGAACAAGACTGTTCGATCATGCGTGTAGGATAAGTTGCATAGGAAGTAGGCGCGCGACAATGCGTACGTAACAATACGACCTACGACAGGTGTTGTACGCTGCAAATTTGAACATAACTATTTTATATAAAAATACATTTCTGTATATACGTGTATAGGGCTTTTGTATTACTATTGGAAGAAACCATGTCCCGAGTTTGGGCTCTGAGTTTCCGAACATTCTATATCCACGTAATTATCCGATGCCACCTAATTTTTTTACGATAGTCTTTTTTTTCGTTATGGTAGTTTTTTTTTTGTCATACTTTTACGGCTCTTCACTGACTGAGCTTGGTGTAACACGGACCTTTCCGGTCGGGCCTACGTGTACGTCATCTCTCTGCAATCGTAATCACTTATTGTTTTACATATCCTCCGAGTTTGGATTAATTCGGGTCATTCTTTCTGGGTGTTGCAATTTTCACAAATAATGGTTATATATATATATATATATGTATATATGTGTGTGTGTGTGTGTGACAATAAGACCACCATCATGAAATAAAAGAAGACTTGTAAAAAAAAATTAGGTGGCGTCAGATATTTATGTGGATTTCGATTGAGAAATTTTTGAGATAGGTACTATATTAGGTTTCAGTTTTGTAGATGGCACAATATTTAAACGTGGCGGACCTAAGAGATAATATTTAGTTAATTTAATGAACACATTAAAATCTGCCGACACACCAAGTTGTGTTCAAATGGATTTGTTTCCAAGTTATAAAATGTAACGCAGTGTAGTATAATGACGCAATTATTTGGAAAACAAGTACTTTATACCCAATTAATATTCGTTAACTTAGGCTGTCTCTATAAATACTATTTTATGACAAAACATTTATTGATAGTTGTGGTAAAAGCTTTGTATTCCACGAGATGTCATCTTATAAAATGGCGGGCAAAAGTATCTGAGAACTTAAGAATTCATTGCTCACTCAGGTAGTGTCGACATACCATATTTGGCGTAAATAAGCCTAATGGTCAGGTAGATATAGAATATTAATCTAGGGGTCGTGATGGTGTAGTGGTTAGACTACTTGCCTTTCACCGAGACGAACCTGATTCAATTTCCGGCGGGATCGCCCCCGATTTTTTGCCAGTTTTTCGCATGTGGGAATCGTGCCTGACGATGCCGCTAGTCGGCGGCTTTTCTCGGGGATCTCCCATTTCTACCCACCCTTACATTCCGGCGTTGTTCCATATTCACCTCGCCTCACCCTCATCAGCTCTCAAGACCTCGATGTTGAGAGCCGTCCAAATAACTTCACTCACTCAATATTATTCTAAAAATGTATCTAAAAATAATTACCTTGGCTTCTAAAATTATATTTTGTGTAGCCTACCAAGCATTTTTTTGTCAAATTTCCCTTCACTGCAGAAATTAGGTTTAATCTATAAAAAAGCATACTTGCATTATAGAAATAATGGAAGCATGCGATACGCAAAATCACTTACTATTTTATTGTAACCCAAAGGTATGTTTCATAACACTGTTTATTGAACAGGCCTTGGATGACTTTTGGGCCAACGACAAACATTTCACCGTTAGCTAAAGAAACCATGAGCATTCAAGTCAGAAGAAAAATGGCAAGTAATTACTAAAGCAGTTGTCAGAGGACGAATATAGAGCATATTTAGGGTGTTAAAATCTTGCTTGCTGCCAAATAATAGTGCAAACTTTGCAGGTAAAATTTGCGCAGCGTGTTAATACCGATCATCCCACCAGATTTAAGTCGCGGTCCACAAGCCCGTAGATCTTTTTGAAGCAGGATTTCAATGTAAATGCAATTAAAACAACTTGAGAATTGTGTTCTTAAAAACTTGGAAGTCAGTTTGAGCGCCCGTTTAAAAATTCCGAGGAGCTGCGCCAGGTGACTTTAACGCGCGGGTAAGAAAGGAACCGCGTGCCATAAAGACTTTCGACTGGCCCCACACAGTTTTGTGTGCCACATGCTGGGAACACATATTTCAGGAGCGAGAAGGAGGAGTAGATAATGCAGCTCGGCGACGGAGAGCCACCTCGTACCTCGTCCGCTTCTATGGCGTTTGTAAACTGCTGTACACTTTATCGCCCATCAGCCTTCCACCAGCTCCTTACCCTCTTGCCGTTTCTGTTCCTCAGGAGCGAGAAGACGGTGGTTGCGAGAGAATTACCTCGTATTTGCTGCCGCGTGGAGGGGTTCAACCGGGCGGCATAAACATGCCGCGCTGTTACTATCCTACGGTGAGCCGAGAGTTATGGCATCGCGGGGAGAAAGAAAGATACGATAAACTATTCACACGCGATACTTACTCTCGTGGAAATTTTGTTTCGTCTATGACCGTGGTGTTCCAGGCAGATCATGGGACACGGAACTCAACCCAATAGAACCTCTGTAGAAGAAATTGTAGTCTTGGGTTCCAGGCCCTGTCGGCGGATGGGTAATTTAATTCAGTTTGTGAACTAAATATGATGAAGACCGATTTAAAAACAATGTTCTAATCTCAAATCCAGTCTATTTTTTTCTCTTCAGTGCTATTGGCAGAAAAGTATAAAATGCCTGTGAGAAATAACATATTTAGGTGTCATCCGTACGATAGCTCAACAAGTAAATTGTTCTATATGGAATTTGGTCCAATAAATTAGCTCAGAAAACACGGAGAATTTCTCAAACAATTATATTGCTTCATTATTGTTCTCTATCCTTAGTACACTCTACAAAATTGTTTGCACATTTCATGAATGGTAATATTTTTTCCCCATACATCCGTGGTGTGATATCTTTATAGTATTTTTCACGGTATCTTCACACTTTTTGAATAAAGCCATTGAAAAATCACCTCAAGTATTACGTGTCTTGTTTCCTAAATATGTCATTTATCACAAGCGTTTTATACTTCTGTTAACATGAAAGCATATTATCTTCGGTAAAATTGAACTTTTACTTATATTAGACATAATAGTTTTAATATTTCGTTTATTGTTAATACGACAACAAACAGAAAGAAAATAGTTGTGTAGTAGTCTAGTAAGAAATAGTTCTCATGCAAAATGTTATTAAACTGAGTGCGCATGAATGCGGTGTGTCATCTCCTTGGTGTAGTTTTCTAAATTTAGTTAAGCTCTTTGTTTGCAACATGCAGCGGAGGAATGGCCTTAAATTAGAACCTACGCAGGGCTTCAAAAGAGTTGTAAGTAACCATGAATGGACTATTAGGGACAGGTGTTTTTCGCGAAAAGATTTCAAGGCCAGTTGTACTCCCAAAACACTTTTGTTCATATGCACTTTCGTGGTTCGATGATTTTAAATGTCACGTGCCTCAAGTGTCTTTCCGCTAATCATGAACCTTCAGTATCGGAGTACCTTGCTACGATTGACCCAGTAGGAACGTGTCTTCTCAAGTGGATACGCAGCCAATTACCAAATGAAGTTATGGTTGTGGACGTAGGATATTGAAGTCTAGCGTTGCCATAAATATTTTCGCGAAAAACCCGTCCCTATCTATACCACATTTGTCACAGGCAAAGATCCGAATTTGACTTCCCCCCCCCCCTCCTGTAGTTGGAACCCGGTTTGCCGTGGTGGGAGTTGTGTGTCCTGCCAACTTAGAGGCTGAATTGACGCATGGCCATTGGTGGCCGTGGCCATGCCTGAGGCACGTAGGCCTGCTTCGATCAGTTTGTAATCGGGTTTTATATCACTTGCTCACGTCGGGGATCGCTTTACACCACGCCCACTGTTCCACATAACTCTGCCAGCTTTGCACTTCGTGTGGATATATTGCTTGTAATTGCGTGTCGGCCCCGTATTGTTAGTTAGCGACACGGTTCGTGGCCGTATAACTCACTGGGTCGCTTGGCAGAAGTCTTAGGAACGTTATTTAAGCTGCAAGTCCTCATTCCGTGAGCGAAACTATGATGTGCCAAAGTTCACTTAATGGGAGCTGCGCATTTTGCATTTATCACTCTTTTCGACGTGAATACGTCTTTAAAATTAGACCGATACATCTAGTACCAGGATGGAAACGGCAATGTAACATATGTAGGACGATCCATTCTGACACTATAACGTCGTAACTAATAAGACAATTGAAATGAATGTGGTCTCATTAGTTCGGGTATACGACTATACGAGCATGACCTTGAGTTGCCGTGCATGCACGATGCGTGGGTGGGGGCCCGCGGCGCCTACAGTATATATCGGGACTCCCATGTACCAGCGCGCTTATTTTGGTGCCAAACGAAAGATCTCGTCTAGATATGTCGATTTAAGCCATAAAAGCAAAACATGAATTTCGTTCCTTTCATTTGATTTTTATATCCTGAAGAAAATATTATCCGCTAAAGCAGACGTTTTCTCGTGAAACCCACAGCATTATCCCTGACAGAGCCACACTCCGATTTTTTTACCACAGGTTTTATGTTAAAAGTCGTATCGAAATTTTTAGTACAAACGGGCATTAAAATAGCTTTCCAAAATTTCTTAAATTGTTACATATTCACTGTCTTGGTTATTTTCGACTTGCAACGTAATTATTTCGTCCTGGTAACTACACAGATGATAAAAGCAAGAGCAATAAAACAATAAAATCTATAACATGGTGCCCTATCAGTCAATGAAACTTGATTACAAATTTTCACTGTGATGCTGTAGCAAAAAATAATACAAAATTCAAAAATGGTGGTGTTTGACCTCTATAAACTCTTTGTGTATAAACTAACTTATAGGACTTGCCCTTTCGGCAAATATATACTGAGTTACTAATAAAGTATTCTCAGTCGCCAGTACTGTTTCTTTCATGTGTTGACAAACACCATTTTATTAGGACAACGACAACGTCGGCAATAGTTTTTTTGTTTAATCACCCGTTTTCATGTTATGGTAAGACATTTCCGGTGCTAGGGCTTTATTTAGGGCCGTTGCGTGTCCTTGGGGGCGTATGTGTACGCCATGTCGACGACGTGTTTGCTTCTAGGGCAGCGTGCGCGTGAATGACCAGCGACCACAAAATTAACAATAACTATAAGAAATTTCAGTGCACCCGTTTGTCAGTGAAAACGATGGAACAAAATTCGCTGTGAAAGACGTTATCCACTATTGTTTTTCAAAAGTTTGTGAGTTTTCAAAGTACTGCGCATCCTTTGTCTTCCTTTGTTTCTAAGGCACGCGCGACTCAGGAACTGTTACAATGAGCACCAAGGTCAGAAACGTTTGCTCTCACAGGATTCACGAGAACCGCCAACGCCTGCCGTGATTTGTTCGTGAATCACGGGTCCACGCTGAACCATCGTGATCCACACTCTAAACCCGAATCATTGATATCAGTTAGTGAAATACCAGTCACTGGAAGTTATTTAAGAGGCTGTTACAGACTGTCAATCAGTCGAATTAACAGGAAACCGGCGTCACGGTGTGGTATTCATCGTCGTTTCTGGAGAGTCGACATAAGACGTGATCTTATTTTTTCTCGTTCTATCAAGCTTGAGAAGGAGTCTTAGATACGTTTGCACACACTATGCTATGTCCTTTCCGGTCGTGCAGATCCAGCGCAAACCCCGGTATTAGCGATAGTGCCAATTAATTATTGCAATGTCTATTGATTAGATGTGTTCTGCCTCGGCTAGCTCGTTATTCACTCGAACAGTCAATATATATCTAGAAGTTTTATTGGTTTCGTATTGCCTCGAAAAAGCGAACCCGCTGAACACGATTGGGTATGCTTGTTCCTGGAAACTTAAATGAGTGAGTGAAGAGATTTGGGCGGTTCGTAACATCGAAATTTTGAGAGCCGATGAGGGTGCAACTAGGTGAGTATGGATAAACGCCAGAATAAAAGGGCGGGGTAGTCGGTAAATATCCAAGAAAACCCGCCGACCAGCGGGACGATCCCACATGTGAAAAACCGGGAGCGACCCCGCAGGGAATCGAACCCGGTTCGTTTAGGTGGGAGGCGAGTAGTTTAAACACTACACCACCACGGCTTCCAATCTTAAATGAGAATTTGCTCTGCTCATGGCCTACGGCCGCGGTACGTGATAACCAGTCGCTTCACGTTTATGTACCGCGCTGCCGTACGCGATATCGTCGAGACTAATATTTAATTGACCTAACACGTAGCACTGGCTGCCATTACAGTACCTTTTTCGCTCCTCGGGGAAGCCTGGTCCACCGTTTACCAAACCTTTAATGCAATTTCCCCTATACTGCCCACCAAAAACCTCTAAACCCCGCATTGGAGGGGCTGCGGTGGCTGAGATTAGCCTGCTGCCTCCCTCCAATGCGAACCGGGTTCAATCCTTGACCGGATCACTCCCGGATTTTCGCATGTGGGAATCGTGCCGGACGATGCCCTTGGACGGTGGGTTTTCTCGGGGGACCTCCTGTTTCCTCCGCCCTTTCATTCCAGCGCTGCTCAATTCTCACCTCAATCACCATCATCGGCTCTCAGGACCCCACTGTTAAGAGCCGCCCAAATCTCTTCAATCACTTCACTCACCCCGGCTTTGGGGCATGAAGATCGCCTCTCCCCCTCCAAGATGATGCACCCTCCCATATGTCACTTACTTGTTCCTTGCACCGGTAATGTTGTGTGGGCCTGCCAATACTCAATACGCATTTATTACCATCCAATTGCATTTATAATAAAATGTTACACATTTAATTAAACCATCCTGATTGTCTGCACTTGTATAATTGATTTTACTCCGGTTATTTATTCTGAGATACAATTTGTAAAACCCTTTCTCCAACGGCAGATGACTAGGAGCAAAATAGAGTTGGAATGGTGCGGGGAGGGTGGGGGTTTGTTTGAAACCTCCCAGGCTGCCTGGACAACACATGTGCCGGAAATGGCTAGCCGTCCCCTTCATAGTTACAAGTTGCTCGATACACCACAGTATGTTATGATTAAAAGCCCTTGATTCAATGTGAAAAATAATGCAAATTTCTGGCAGAAGGCCTTAATTTAAAACTTGCAATGTTGCACATCAAGGTATTGACGCATGGAAATTACCACTCGGCTAGCTCAGTGGTAGCAACATGAGACTCTTAAAAATAAAAGCGACAATGAAATACCAAATAATGTAGTCAAGTTCCAGTTTATTATTCTTTACTTTGATTTATTAGAAATATTCCACAGTTCACAAACAGTGTTCAGGTATGCCGAGTACGAACAGGGTTCACCGATACACAGACATACTAGAGAGCAGCGCCACAGTCGTTGTTGATTATCTACGTCATAAAAACTTGCCCGAAGAAAAACAGAGGTAGTAACCTCCCACACCGGCTGAGAAATAATCTAGGAAGTTCAAGTTTGCCAGTGTGGGGGTTATGCGCCACGCCCGACGCCGCCTTGGCGAGNGGGTTATGCGCCACGCCCGACACCGCCTTGGCGAGTCGCTGCTGAGAGTCTACTGCTTCAGAGTCTTGAGGGTCTACTGACTTGAATGGCGACAGGCACACGAGTATTTTTCGCGTGCCTATCACCCCCTCTCCGCAGATAAGAGTCTGGCGTGGGCCACCATACACGATCTTCCCACGCTATCAGAAACTGCGTAGCCCACTTAACTGCGCCGTCAGTTAAAAGATCATCGAACTTCTCGAACAAAACCTGATGACGCAGTCGGAAAGTTTCTAATGTAATGATGACGCTCAACAAAAACTAAGATTTTCAAAACGGCAAACGGATGCCTGATAAACGTTATTCCACGATAAACAAACCACCACGACTTTAATTTTGAATTCCGATAATATTGTACAATGCCTGGCAAAGCGATAGAAAACGAACCACATACTCCGAAAATGTAATAATACTACATCATTACAAACTTTCTAATTCATTATTCATTTAATGCTGCCCTGTAATTGGACTTGGTTACGTGGAAAAGAACCAACCCACATGAAATCCAATCTAAAATATTCGATGCCAAAGATTTTTCCAAAATATAACTTCTTTTATTGGTAATTATATAGCACTACATGTTACTGTTTTATTTTTCTCCATCCTGAATTAATGTCATATACTAAAGGTTATCTTGCGAAGAGAGTCAAATTACCTATATCGGCATTGGAAAATTGTTTATCAACAAGAATTAGAATATTAGTTGGTTCGTAGGCGATGTTTTATTTTGAAAAGAAAAGCTGTTAGTTTTTGTTTGTACAACATATAAGAGTCTTTTACCATTTCCCCGAAACCCACACAAAACATTCATACAGTATTTTGTGTGTTGAATCTGATTTTCTAAACTATATACAATTGTTTTATACAACGGTTATTCAATGGTTAAACAATTATTAAAATAATAGCCGTCTTAATGTTATATATATAGAGAAACTTAAAATCTGTGTCACCTTCGTTAGCAAAACTAATTTTTTGGATTTACTGTCGGTACTTTTTTTTTAAGTTTTAATAAACACCAATATATCCAATTAAAATTTTGATAAATAAATGTGTTATAAAATTTCTTTACAAATTCTAAGTAGGCATACGATATTTCTTGTGAATTTTATGTACGATTCGTTTTCTGGGATATATCACTGAAAATCACTACGGCAGAATAAAAAAAATGCATCAACGTAGTTGCACCAGCACTTAAAAGAGTTCTGGTTCGTACTTAACATTATCTCAGTTTAAAAGAAAAAATGCACTCCGCCTGCAAGTAGGCCACCCTCATGCAAACGTGTTGCATTTTTGAAAACGTAACACATTTGCATTAACGCTGGCGATAGCTAGTCAACGCCTTGCAGGATGCAACCCGCCAAAACTTGTTCAACAGTGAGAAGCCTACCCGCAGGCGTTCAACACACGCATAGTACAAGCACAAAGTGCATGGGCCCGGGGGATTTTTTTACGCGTTCAAAGCACAGATGCAAGAGCGATAGGGGCGACGCTAAAACGCACGCCTAGCGCTTCATCGCTCCTACATGTGCAAGGCGTGCAATGTTTCCATCGGTGCGCTGTACTACGCGATTTAGGTCTGTAACGGTGGGACTTTACAGGCGAAGAAAGACCAAAGTATAAACTACGTCCATGTGGTGATACTTTTTGCTACTTTTAAAGGCAACTAAGCAGGCAATTTCTACTTTTTTAAAACTATTTTTACGATATGTTTATATATATATATATATTCAATATAATAAAAGCAAAAAAAAAATGTGGACTTGGATAATTAATTTTTACCTTATCTGGCAAAAAATCATATTTTTATAATATTTGTTTACTGAGATACGCGTAACTGCACAAACAACGTATGAAACAAAAAAAAATCAGGACTACCAACTCTTAAGAATACAGAGGTGAAACAGCCGCTCGTATTTGTAACTCCAACCGCACACGCCAGCAAAATGACGTCACTAGCTAGCAACATGTTGGAGCACCGTTCGCCAATCAGCACCTAGTAATTTAACACACCAGTCGGCAGCCCAACCAATACGGAACCTTCCGCAGCATGCAGTGTCATATCGGACACAAAGCCTGTTACCAGAACCTCGCGCAACCAATCAGAAAATGGGCACGCCTACAACAAAGGAACTGCCACGTCATTTCGTATCTGTGTACTTATCTACTCTGTGATACAAGGCTGCAACGTCACTATGAGACGTTTGCCTCAGTTACTTCAATAGTGAGGATAACTCCTCCGTCACTCTTTATTAGCCATACTACTTTGTTGATGTTGTTCAGACTCAGTCCATGGATTTTATAATCATGTTCATAAATTACACATATCCCTGGAACTTCTTATTTGATTAGGTATGCAACATGAACGACGCCGCATTCATATGAACCGGCAGCTGAAATGAAATCAGGATCTCGTGCCTATTCCGCACACAAGACATCTTTTGATGAAGTCACATTATTGCATGGGCTTTTCACGGTAAACTGAGCATGTTTGAAAGCCTTGCTCAAGATCTACTTGTATATACTGCGCGCATTCTTCCATAGTATGTACAATTAACATTACCAAGGGCCTCATCACTTAATTCGTGCGTGGGTCAAGGGAAACTGTAAAATTATTAGAAAAGTAAATATTTAACTAATTTACTAATTATTACACTTACGTGCATAAAAAAAATAAATTTAAAAAAATGAGTTTAGTATTCACAAATGTTTATCTAACACTTATAATTCAACGTCAAGACAACTTTCCCTACGTCGTTACGAACTTTACTGGGCACATACATGCCAGTCATGCAGGTAAGCGGCAGTAGCATTTTTCAAAGGTTAATTTCAAAAGTGCACAATCAACCGTGAACAGCGTCTATATACTTTAAGGGCGCCGTCTATTTTTAACTTTTTAGCACGTTCGAGGCGGGGAAGCGGCGAAGTGGGAGAGCAATAAGGGCGACACAGGCAGGCATTCCTAGTGCCCCATCGCTCCTACGCGCTAGGCACTCAACTGGCGTGCAGTGTTTCCGTCGTACTGCGTGTACCTACGGAACTTCAAGCGGTGACCCTATCATTTTATTGGTGGAAAGTCTGTAGTAAAGTCCAGTGCAGGTGCCTATAATAGTTTCGCATGTTTCCGACCAGCATATTACGAGATACAGTAGTGTGAAAAAGCAGTTTCTAGCCATGTTGGAGGACTCAGGAGTAGCAATTATAATGTGAGTTATGTATTGAGAGTATTATACGTACCTCGTCTGAAGAGTTATTTTTCTTTTCGTACATTGGTCTAATGAGGGCACTTTAAGTGGTTGCCTAAAAAAGCTGAGATTTCAAACACACTGCAACGAAATTTAAGCACCAGTTGTCTTCATAGCAGTAAGTAATTATCTTCCACGGATAACCTAGCGCGACAGTTTTAAGCTTCCGGCGAACATCGCAACCGGAATTCGCTATTCACCACGACTATCGTCCTTGGAGAGCTTAAAATAGGTACCGCACGTGATGCACTTTTAGTTAATGGATCAATAAATTGACACAGGAGTTGTCGAATATAATGCAAAAACCTTTGAATTATTCATAAAATATTAACCACAGCTGACTTTTTAGGTTATTTTTTAAGTTTGGTATATAGTGCACGCTTGCGACGTGATTTTTATTAAAACATAACAATCACCTATATACTAACATTACCTACATTTAACTCATGTTGAGAGTGACAATATACACGAAGCATTGTAATAAATACACTGTGGTTAATATTACGGTAACTCGTACACTGTCAAAAAAATTCCCATTAAAGTACGGAAATATGCTGGTTAAAAAATTATCAAGAAATCTTCCTAAAATAACGGACTCTTCGTATTCTTAAAAAATGGTCTTTCTGTAAATTTTACAAATTTTCTGTAATTTCACGGAACCTCTCCGAACATTTTCTGCCAAGTTTTTGTATATCTCAATTTTATAAATAAATATTACAAAAAAATGTTTAATTTTGGTTTTGGGGTATTTACTAGTGTATAAAATAGAACTCTTTAAAATCTTAAATGATTGTCATGGAACGGGATTTTAACACGAGTCTAATAAAACTTTACAGTAAATTACTCTTAACGGCTGTTCACGATAAACTGTGCAATTTTGAAAGCCCTGCTTATGATCTACTTTTGTGCGCGTTGTGTATTCTTCCACCACATGTAAAATTAACATTGCCATGGGTGTGATCACTTTATTCATGCGTCGGCCAAGTGTAACTGTAAAATTATTACTAGAGTAAATATTTTACATATTTGTTAGTCTTTAAGCTTATTACGAATTAAGAAACCTGAAAGGAAAATAAATCATTCCAGTACTCACAAATGTTGAACCTAACGTTTTTAATTCAGCTTGAAGACGTGAAACTTCTTTCTCCTCCGTCGTTACCAACTTAAATGGGCCCATGCCGGTCAGTGTACCCATTAAAACATATGCAGGATGCAGGTAGGGTCAGTGATATTTTTCCAGGGTTGATTTCGAAAGTGCTCATTTTACCGCGAACAGCCTATACCACTGTGCTATCTCGTCCTAAACACATTGCGGAGGTTAGATTATTTTAAGTATTTCCAATTTTATAACTCAATACACTAACAGCATGTAATTCTTTTACAATTTTTTAAGTTTATTCCCCTTTTATNTATTTCCAATTTTATAACTCAATACACTAACAGCATGTAATTCTTTTACAATTTTTTAAGTTTATTCCCCTTTTATTAATATTTACGAAGCCATATTTTAGTGCATTACCCTTTTATTTATTAAATAATTATTGTTTTTTTTATAAAAAAAATCAAAATGGTCGACACCTTTATTATTTTTTTTTTTTTGAACTAGTATATTGAAATTTCGCCCGTTTTGCTGTAAAACTTGTTTTCTGAGATATTTCAAATNTTTTTTTTTTTTTGAACTAGTATATTGAAATTTCGCCCGTTTTGCTGTAAAACTTGTTTTCTGAGATATTTCAAATTTTGTGATTTTACAGTAAGCTTAACTCAATCTTTATGAGGTACAGGAAAAATCACTATTTTTATTCATGATAATTAGACCATATATTACAGTATAACTTCTTGATACACTCCTGTTGCGAATTTCACAGGCTTATATTGACGAACTGACAACTATTATCTTGGCATTTCAAGGTCACCAAGCTGCTACCCTTTTAACCTGGTTGGCTGTCAGCTACTGGGGTGTCAAGTTGGCCGTGTCCAAATCAAATATTATTTCATATGTAACGAGTTATACATAATGTACATTTGAATTTAAAAAAATATGTCCGCAATAACAAAAATTATTAACAGTGTACAGTAATGCAGTGTCATTGCAAGAACCTGATAAAATTAGCGAGGCAGAGAAACTATAGTCGTAAAGGTTTCGTTTTTCTCGGCCAAATAAATTATTTTACTAGATTTCCCAAATTGCATTTCAACACAGCCTTCAAAATATTAAAATCGCCATGGGCACCATCAGGCAGGAGGTTTTTGCGTGCACGAGGCCTATAAGCGTGGGAGCACTAAGTACGATCTATGTAGGTAGTGTCACGATAGCGTGAACATGCCTTAATTCGACGACCTGCCTGAACACGCCATCACTCATGAGCAGTAATCAGGACAGCCATTTTCCGCAATCGGAACTCGCATTGCCCAAACCCCAGTAAGCAGGAATACCCTCTACCAACTAGGACATTAGGTCATGTTGCGTTATGCCACGCCAATATGAGGGCAATGCAGGGCGGCGGAAGAGGTCTCTTTCTCTATGCGACGCCGGCCGAGATGGAAGTCACAAGAAGACTGCTGTGCCGACCGCCGTAACTCGTCATACTTTATCAGCCTTCGGATACTTCTCAAGGTGGGACAGTTAACAATGTACAAATGTTGCTCTCAGTAAAGTAGTGGATGTCGTTAAATTAACAATGCTCCCCCGACCTTACAATATTTTATGTAATCTCCAAATGTTACATGATATAGCCGTATCGTAACCTATAGCTCCTTATATTTATTTACCCCACCTACTCTACCATCATGAAATCCCCTCAACCTTAACAAGAAGTATGGTTTGACCACAATTTAAACTATGTATAACAGTATACACCTCACATGTCTCACTCTCATAGCCTCTATGCGCAAGGCACTAAATTGGGGTGCAATCGTTCCCTCGTAGACTCGCCTCTTGAGATTCTCAGCGGTAACACTATCGTTTAACCAAGTAAAACTAAAGAAAAATAAAGATAAAGATGTGCTGCGAGTCCCTACAGATGCTAAGTAGTCTGTTCCGGAAATTTGATACCTAAAAATGGTTGTGAAGTTACCCTTTTTAGCAAGTTTTTACTTTACAAAAATAAGCGTTAGAAACTGAAATAAAATAACGTAAGCTACCGTTCCGGCGTGCAAACGTATCCGCACGCAGACGCCACTCAAATATGAGGGCTGATTCAGATGTCATGGCAAATATTGTTTATCTCCCGTAAATGATCCAACACAGGAAATGTACTATGTACAGTTGAAAGTGTACAAGTACGTTTTAAAGGTGACACCACGTGGGCTATGGATGTAGGAATGTCCGGCAAGGAACAAAGACAAACATGGCTGCTTGAAATCACAGTTTAATTGACACATACTCGTAGAAACTGCATACACTCATTTGAACGGGTACGTATCGTACGTGTGCTATCTTTTTAACATCCCTAAAAGTAGTCTCCGAAGTTTTCCACGGTGTGTTGCCAGCGATGAGGCAGACATCGTCACAGCATTTCGACGAGAGGTGGCGCACGTTGATGGAACTCATGCAGCGATGGTATTTCCCGTCTGCCTCGTCGCTGGCAACGATCCGTGGACAACCTCGGAGACCACTTTGAAGGATGTTAAACAGCTCGTACACGTACGAAACGTACCCGTTCAAATCAGTGTATACAGGCTATACGAAAATAAATCAATTAAACGGTGATTTCAAGCAGCCAAATTTGTCTATGTTCATTGGCGGACATTCCTGCATCCACGCCCCGTGTGGTGTCACCTTTAAAACGTACTTATGCACTTTTACGTGTACATAGTACATTTCCTGTGTTGGATCATTTTCGGGAGATAAACAATAGTTGCCATAACTTTTGAATCGGCCCTCGTATATTCAACTGTTTTTAAATAACAGTTATACGACTGAACCTCTGCTCGCTGTTTGTGGGCCTGTGCAGACTGCGCCCTTAAGGGGCGTGTCCATTCTAATTTTGAAAAAAAATAAGAATATTTAAATGTAACTTTTTTTTTCAGGGCAGAAATGGTAGTCGATATTTTGTTGTCAATGTATACATTTGGTTATTAAAACACAAATGTGGTTTTTTTTTANGGGCAGAAATGGTAGTCGATATTTTGTTGTCAATGTATACATTTGGTTATTAAAACACAAATGTGGTTTTTTTTTTAATGTCAAAATCAGCAAAAATCGCTATAAGTAGCCTTCTATTTAAGATAGTTGTTAATCTGTAAAGCAGTGTTTTAAACTATAGCGACAACGCTGCATCTTTTCGAACAGATTGCTGTATTAAAACTCTATAGTCACCGCTTAAAATTCTGTGGAATCAAAGCACACGCAAAGCTTGTTTATGCTATTTTCCATCGCCGTCGCAATGCTTCCTTATATCAACGTGACCTTGAGGCGTTAACAAGTTTTTACTAAGGAGGCTCCTTAAGGCTCCCGCCTGCCTACAGCATTTTTTTCCGCTTTGAGGCCGAGAAGTGCGGAAGCGATAAGGGCGACACCGCCACGCGCATCAAGTGCCCCATCGCCGCTAAGCCCAAGGCTCTGAACTTTCACGCAGTGTTCTCGTCGCACTACGAGTACCTGTGGGACTTATCGCGGTGACTCTATTATTTTATTGGTGAATATTCTGCAGGGAGGTTTAATGCAGTGCCCTTGAGTTGTTTTGTATGTATCTGACGAGTATATTTTGAGATACAGAGCTTTGAAAAAGTTTTTGTAGTCTTTTTGGCGTGCTATGAATTGGTGTTTCTAATGAGCGTGACGTCTTGAAAACACTCAACAGTCCTCGTCTAAAGAGTGTGTTATTTTCGTAGATGAGCACGTTTAATAGTTTCGTTGAAAAACGTGTATTTCAAACACTCTGCAACGCAGTTCAAGCACCATGTAGGCGGGAGCCTTGAGAGAGGTACAACTTATTCCGAAAAATAGATGTTAGAACAGGTTAATAATTATTAAAAAATACCANGGGCAGAAATGGTAGTCGATATTTTGTTGTCAATGTATACATTTGGTTATTAAAACACAAATGTGGTTTTTTTTTAAATGTCAAAATCAGCAAAAATCGCTATAAGTAGCCTTCTATTTAAGATAGTTGTTAATCTGTAAAGCAGTGTTTTAAACTATAGCGACAACGCTGCATCTTTTCGAACAGATTGCTGTATTAAAACTCTATAGTCACCGCTTAAAATTCTGTGGAAACCAAGCACACGCAAAGCTTGTTTATGCTAACTTCCATCGCCGTCACAATGCTTCCTTATATCAACGTGACCTTGAGGCGTTAAAAAGTTTTTACTAAGGAGGCTCCTTAAGGCTCCCGCCTACCTACAGCATTTTTTCCGCTTTGAGGCCGAGAAGTGCGGAAGCGATAAGGGCGACACCGCCACGCGCATCAAGTGCCCCATCGCCGCTAAGCCCAAGGCTCTGAACTTTCACGCAGTGTTCTCGTCGCACTACGAGTACCTGTGGGACTTATCGCGGTGACTCTATTATTTTATTGGTGAATATTCTGCAGGGAGGTTTAATGCAGTGCCCTTGAGTTGTTTTGTATGTATCTGACGAGTATATTTTGAGATACAGAGCTTTGAAAAAGTTTTTGTAGTCTTTTTGGCGTGCTATGAATTGGTGTTTCTAATGAGCGTGACGTCTTGAAAACACTCAACAGTCCTCGTCTAAAGAGTGTGTTATTTTCGTAGATGAGCACGTTTAATAGTTTCGTTGAAAAACGTGTATTTCAAACACTCTGCAACGCAGTTCAAGCACCATGTAGACGGGAGCCTTGAGAGAGGTACAACTTATTCCGAAAAATAGATGTTAGAACAGGTTAATAATTATTAAAAAATACCAAGGCTTGGAAGGGGAAACCATGTGCCCCCGGTATCCATACAGGCTCCCAAGGAGTGCATGCTAAAAGGCAGTTAGGAAGGCGCGTGCAGGAATAAAAAGGCGCGGCGACGGAAGAGGGAAGAGCAGCAGGACGGGAAAACGCCCAGTCATCGCCCGGCGACGGCCAGGAATGCCAAACAATAATATTTGGGGTGCAGCGTGGGAGGACCCGGTAACGAGCCTTATTCCCGGGCCGGAGGACAAACAGCAGAGGGTGCCCGGGGTGTCAACCTCGGCGTAACCAAACACTCTGGCCGACCTGCGGGCAGCAGTCACCCCCTGGGCGAGGCTTGGGGAAGGCTCTTCGCGCACCGCGCAGCTGCAGCGGCGACGCTGGTATGCGACCACCTCACCCCGCTTTGTCTAGCCAGGTGCGGCGTGAGTGAGTTATGTACTCTGTGGCCCGGACCTACAGTAGCTACACATCTCAACACTGTGGGCCCGGCACGCTTCTAGCCTCACATAATGTGGTAGCTCTCTGAAACTACTCACTATACACAGGCACGTTACATTTAGTTAAATTGTTACATAGATATGCCAAACAAATCAAAATGTGTATATGACCACCATTTTGAAAATCAGTGACTGACCCCATTTAAATCATGCAACTCTACATAACCTTCTATATNTGTGTATATGACCACCATTTTGAAAATCAGTGACTGACCCCATTTAAATCATGCAACTCTACATAACCTTCTATATGTGTGCAAAATTGTGTGGAAATTAATTGAATTATTTCGAAAATATGGCAAAATGTTTATTTTACTCACCTGGCACTACTTTTCAAAAATACTGCAAAAGATTATAACTGTATGCATAAATGATGTTTCTAATTAATATTGTTTGCATACAAAATTTGGTTCAATTTTGTTGAAACGTTTCATAAATGTAACAAATTAATCCAAATGATTTATATAAACGCCATTAAAACATGCTTGCCGCACATAACACATGTTAATTTACATACTTTACTGTGGCAATACTTACGTGAAATTTTGGAATTAATCGGTTGATTGATCCTCGAGATATGGCACGAAACCTCCATTTTTAATGTGATGATCCTCATAAATGGAGGACTAAAGGTTTCGTATATATAGCACACTAAGCTAAAATGTTTCTATAGGTGCCATTCAGAAAATAAGAGACGCACATACTTAAAACATATATATTAATATGGCCTACCACAGTACAACTTCTTCGTCAAATTTGAAAGAAATCGGTTGCTTGTTTCTCGAGATACGGCATAAAAACTGTATTATTTCATGTGGGGCTGTCTTATAAAATGGAGGAGAAATTAGGCTTTGCATAGACAATTTTGATGGATATAATTTATACTGTAAGAATACAAAGTTAAGTTGAAATTTGTTTAGTAATTACGTAGAAAGAATTTTTCAGCTTAAATGTTTACATGTCCGCCATTTTGACAATATAAGTGTCTGACACTCTCAAAGTTCTACATGGCCTGCCATAGTGCTACTTAATTGCCAAATGTATTAGAAGTTTTTTTTTCGGAGATATCGTGTAGTTCTAATTTGTCATGTAATACTATTTTACAAAATGGCGGACAAGAGATTTTGTGTTAACACATTTGATGTTTGTAATATATAAAGCCAGTATAGACATTTTAATTGGAATTAATTGCATGGTTTCAACTATTTAACATGAAACTAAAATAACTATATGGCCGCTATTTTGAAAACAAGTGTCTAACACACCTTACATATGTCAGTTTACATAACCTACCGCCGTACTCCTGGTTTGCCATATTTGGTAGGAATCACTTAATTGTTTTCCGAGATATTAAACAAAAACTTTATAAATTCATATAGCGCTATCTTCCAAATTGCGAATAAAAGTGGTTTTGTTTAGCTTATATGGTACTTGTAATAGATACTTACAGTGTACAAAATTAGGTTCAAATTGGTCAAACAATATGGCAGTTATACTAAATAAAACTAAAATAATTGTACAGCCGCCATTTTGAAAATAAGTGCCTACTAAAGTTTAATTAATTATATTTACCTGACCTACCATAGTAATACTTATGTGCCTAATTTGGCGAAAATTGGTTGAGTAGTTTTATAGATATAGTGTAAAAGCTTCATTTTTTCATGTGGCCCTAATCTTCCAAAAACGGTGGACAAAAGAGACACTATGTAGACACATTTTATGTTTTTTATATATACTCCCAGAATACAAGTTAAGTTGTAATTTATTAAATGGTTTCAAATATATAGCAAACTATGCTAAAATAGCTACATGGCTGCCGTTTTGAAAATAAGTATCTGACATACTTGAAACATATTTGTACGTATCAAATTCCACAGTACTACTTGTTTACTAAATTCGGCAAGAATCTGTTAATTGCTTCCCGAGATATTACACAAAAACTTTATCAATTCATGCTATCTTACAAAATGGTAGACAAAAGTGATTGTTTTTCTTATATATGATGCCTGTAATATATATTATCCGCGCACAAAATTTGGTACACATTGCTTAAACGGTATGCTAGTTATACCAAATAAACATAAAATATTTGTATGGCCACAATTTTGAAAATAAGTACCTACTAAATTTTAATTACTTACATTTACCTGGCCTACCATAATATTACTTATGTGCCAAATTTGGCGAAAATTGGTTGAGTAGTTTTCAAGATATAATGTAAAAGCTTTATTTTTTCGTGTGACGCTATCTTCCAAAATTGCGGACCAACAACAAAATTCACCTCTGAATTTAACGCTTACGACGTGCGCTGTCAGCATATAATTTTTTTTTATCTGTTGAATGGTTTACGAGATGACATATCCTAAATTTTAAGTTATCCGCCATTTTTAAAGCAAGTGTTTGGCGTGGTCTAAAAATATAAGTCAGGTGTCCTTACTTAATACGAAATGCATACTTAGTTTGGTGAAATTCGGTTCACGCGTTCAAAAATTTAAGTGGTGGACACACACATGCACAGACACACAGTCACATACCTACATACAAATGCACACAGAAACGAAAGTGATCTCATAATCCTTTCTTTCCTTCGGAAAGTAGGCTATAAACATACGAAAATAAACGACATGGGAAAACAAGATACCAGTCAACCAAATTGAAGTCACGGGAGTGAGTAATAAAGAAACAAGACGGCGGTCGGAAATAAACGGTGGCCGTTAAAGGTCAAGGTCGCGTGACGTTATTGGTGACATCATCCGAGGTGTTGACGTCATCCAAGATGGCAGCCGTCTCCTCGCCTCCTGCACCAGGCGCCGTGTTCCCGTATGCTCTATTGCAGTTATAGCACAGATTTCTTGAGATATTTATTTCAGAAATGTTGAATTAACGGGGAACGACCTGTTTAAACAAAATGAATAATTTTAAAATATCGTTATAGCTTTTCGTTTGTTGCAAAAATATTTGGACTGAAACTGTCTTTCTTTGACCTGAAGTTACTTAACTTGTCAAAGCACAAGTACAAGAGATACGCTAAGGGCAACACTTGCACACGCATCAAATGTCTCGTCGCCTCTGTGAGTAGCGCATTGTGCTAGAGCGTGAAAACAGAGGACTTCTAAAATTTTTGTGACTTTAGTCATCGAAACCACAGGTTTAAGTAATTTCCATTTCAAGATAAATTGACACGTCGGAGATGACATGAGATACTGAAACTTCTCAGTAAGCGTCGGAAATTTTTAAAATGCTATTCGTGAGCAATCCTCACGCACAGCATTTAAACAGATTTATAGCAGAAGCTGCTGCATTANAATTTTTAAAATGCTATTCGTGAGCAATCCTCACGCACAGCATTTAAACAGATTTATAGCAGAAGCTGCTGCATTACTAAATTGTAAGTCGTGTTATTGAACCGGTTTCGAAAGGACGACGTGTGATGTCGTGACACTCCTANTGCTGCATTACTAAATTGTAAGTCGTGTTATTGAACCGGTTTCGAAAGGACGACGTGTGATGTCGTGACACTCCTCGCTGAAGGTGAGAACTGTTCCGAAAGTAATGAATGGCCTCCTTATGTGGCTACCACCGAAGCATGGATCAAGATAACAAAGAGAAATGGGGGAAAAGGAAATCTCTTTTTGGAACCGGCCAGTTGGGTTTCTGTGGTGTTGCATACGGCACATTATCATAACGTCCACGAAAACGCCTAATTAATAGGAATACGAGCAAAATGAAAACACATTCTACGAAGATATCTTCAAGTTCGGACTCTGCAAACACGTTAGAAAGAGTGAGACATCACAGTGTATTCCTTCAGGTTGAAAGCAACACGACACTCACTGGGTCTTGTACATCACCATGCCAATTCATATCCAGTTGAAGGAATTAAATACACTTTGAATCGTTGATTTTTATGTGTGGATTGAACTCATTGGGACCGTCCACCATATTTTGCGGCATTCGTTTGGAGTGATTTCGAAATACCACGGAGTCGTGTTCCAACTTTTGGAACACGACTTTAACATGTTACCACTGCACAAGATCGCTGGGTCGAATACTGGCAGCCCGTGTAGACCCGCGGCCATCCACTGTCCGGGGGCCACGCCCCCTCCGTGCTCCCTCCAATCAGATTTCGCGTGCTGAGAGCGACCTCCCAGCTCATCATTGTGCTTGTTATCTCCTGTGACGCCAGCACGAGACTAGGTTACAAATGGGTGCTGCTACGGCAGGTTATAGTCCATTCACGGTTATTTCCAACTCTCATGAAGCCTGCTAAAGTTCTACTTTCAGGCTATTCCTCCGCCTCGTGCAAACAAAGCTAAACCAAGCCTAGAAAATTACACCCA
This sequence comes from Clitarchus hookeri, assembly GCA_002778355.1. Lineage (NCBI taxonomy): Eukaryota > Metazoa > Arthropoda > Insecta > Phasmatodea > Phasmatidae > Clitarchus > Clitarchus hookeri. Next base: position 49,906 of record NQII01007543.1, read on the forward strand.
CTCAGTGTAATAATATTTTGTTTAGTAACTATTTCTTACCAGGCATCACCAACACAAATATTGTCTCACTTTTTTAATCCGTATTAATTATAAACGAAATATTATAATTTATAAATAAACTTTAAATATGATTCGAATTCAATCAAAAAGAAGGTACTTAAATATTAACACAAGTATAAAACGCTTGTGATATATAACACTATTAGGAAATGAGCAAACACGTCATACGTAGTGTAATTTTTCAAAGGTTTGATTTAAAAAAAAATTAAATAAACCGCGAATTTACTATAGATCTCCAACATATACATCTTGGTATGAGAGTATAGGATGGCATAGCTGGCTGCGAGGCCCACACGTTTCCTTCCTTCCCAGCCGGGAGAGTAGTTGAAGTAAGATGAGGCGTCGGCGGAGAAATGATGGAACGCAGCTGTGGGGGGAAACGAAAGTACCTCAATAATACTCACCGACCATCAACAACGTCCACAACGTTTGCCACATCCCAACTTTAATCAGCCTGGACACGAACTCAGATCGCCATAGTGTGATGCCGACGTGTTCATCTCAGCCTCCGAGGGCCCTCATTTTTTTATTTATTATGTCAATTAGTATTTTGTTTGCAGACTATATAACCAGCGCAGTCAGTTGTTCCGACTAAAAATAAGACTTCGTTGATTTGATTAAAAAGCTTCCTTTCTCTGATACTACTGTTTTTAAGTAATGTTGTTAACCGTGGCGAGACTTTCTTTAAGTTGAATGATTTGAAAGTGAATCTTTTCTTGTTCAGGTTGCTGTTTTTACTAGGCTCAAGTGCATGCCCCTCCACTGTTGGAATAATTGTTTCTTCAGCCGGTTGGCGTCAGTTTCTACATGCAGATAAAGGCCGTACTACAATCACAGCAAGAAATAGCCGTAGATATTGGAGAGATTGTATAACTGATTTGTCGTGCTCGACCAAAGGTCGCTGTGACATTAATTATGGTCACAAGTTATTTATATACAGCGCTGGAGAAAGCCAATGTAAACTCCGTGGCAACGCTCAGTAAGAATAGGCGTTGCCGAAGCGGTAGCTTCGTAAGACCAATGTTAAATTATCAGCGTATGTATATCCGCCAGCGATGATAAGCACTATCTGATAGATCTCATTCTCAAGGCCAAATTTGTTTTCTCACATGTTAAAGGGATCAGAGTGGTGTAAAGAATTATTAACAACTAATAATTAATAAATATATATAACAAAAAAAAATAATATATGAACAAATAATAACTCTTACGGGCATGTAAAATATAACATACTTTAAAATCAAATATAAATATAAATTAAACAATACAACTTATATAAAGAATAAAACGTCTTCCGAGTGTTCCGTGTTACTTATATAAAGAATAAAACAAATTCCATAGGTATGTATAACATAGCCGTACGACGTGGAATGGCTGCCCGCTCGCCGTAAGCAGGATAGAAAATTTTATATTTTCTTACGGTGAGGTCTATGGCGGCCAATCACAATTCGGCATTTTCAACTACGAAAGTCAGTGTAGAATGAACATCTGTTACAAGAATATGGCTGCCAATGTTCTGCATGACACATTTCCAATTTCCATTTCTTTTTAAGGAACGTTTGTACACGTGCAACGTGTGTTTTGTGAAAACAAGTATCAAGATGACCTTGATTTGGCATTTTTTTTGTTTCGAGCTCTTCTAGTTTTGTATAAATCTTATGCTAATTATAAATATGATCCAATTAAAGTTAACACGTGTCAATATTTAGCATACACTTTAAAATAAAAATTTTAAAATGTAAAAGATTTCATTAAACTATCTTTTTACATTTAAATAATAACGTATTTTTGTCAGGTTAGCCAGCATCTAAATATCTTTGAACATGTAGGGCCTGCTCGTTTCTGATTGTTTGCGTAAGAGTTTTCTTACTGCGGTTGTAGACAATAATGCCTAAGGTTTGCACGTTGACGATACTGTTATTTTCTTACTGAAACGCTACGGTGATTGTAGCACAACCTTAGGCAACTTTAATTTTCTACATGCAGCTCATAATGCGTTCACAAGAATCAGCCCTAATCACTTCACCACGTACGTTAAGATCACGACTTTCGACATAAATTGCGAGGAAGTTCGGCAATAAAAAACCTCGCCGATAAATGGAATACTTTTGAATGAATTACTATAAAATACTGAAATTTTCATGTAACATAAGTTAAAATCATATGAATGATTAAANGAATACTTTTGAATGAATTACTATAAAATACTGAAATTTTCATGTAACATAAGTTAAAATCATATGAATGATTAAATTACCTCTTCTCACGAACAGGTAAATCGATACTATTTCTCTGTTTCAAAATTTTCAACATTTAAATTTAACATTTAATTTAGCGAGTTTCTGTAGTTTATATTTAAAAATAATGTAATTACAGCTAGTACCGGTTTCCACTCGATTAATCATTAAATATTTGCTTAATAATTTATTTTGCGAATTGCCACTGTTGAAGATATATGTATTTGTTAGCTACCCTTTAATAATAAGGGAAATCATTTCATGCAGTTTAGGTGACATTAAACTCGATTACGTTTCAATAAGCGGTTCGCGATAAAGTTAGCACTTTTGAGGCCCTTGTTACTTTTTCGTTTCAGCTATATTTTATTTTCTAACCACCTTTTTAAATACATATTGCGATGTAAGTGTGCATCGAGTGTATATTCCACCGCACTCTGAAGTTAACGTCTAAGGCTAAAATTAAATATATTTATTGACTATTATTTCAAATGAGAGGGCTTTCAAAAGTGCTCNTTAACGTCTAAGGCTAAAATTAAATATATTTATTGACTATTATTTCAAATGAGAGGGCTTTCAAAAGTGCTCACTTTATCGTGAATAGTCTAAACTAGATAAAGTTTTTGGTAAAATGCACTAATTGAGAACTTGATTGAAGTCTTAAGCGTTCATGTCTGTGATATACTCTGATATGTTCATTCTGTCTGGCAAACATGCTTCTTACAGCGGTACGTTTTAAATTCTAGAAATTCACGGATGTTAGTTTTAGCCCATCCACATGCAGCATAAGAATATTGAGTATCCAGTCAATGTAAAGAACAGAAAAGCTATACAGGAGAGGACACCTAGTGATTATAGAAGCCCACTTGGTATACATACCACAAATTTCTCTTCTGAGTCAAACGTACTTGGGGTGGTTTAGAACCATCACGGTCTGACGTTTTTTGCCACACGAGCGTGACGCCTTAGCTACCAAGGCCATCGAGCAAACTTTTCGCTTCGTTAATAACGATTTTCAGATAACCCTGTACCCAAAATAGCTATGCTGAAATTAATCGTTTCTTTAATTATCGCCTTCCCGACAAATACTATGTTCCATCTGCGAGACAAGATTTTGATATACAAGCTATGTGAAGAATGTTTGCCCATATGTCTTCGACGGTATTTATGGCATGCCACGTGATTTAAAATGCTTTGAAACATTCTGCTGCGGGACAATTCCTTGGCCTAAGTCTTCCCAAATGCCCACTTCATATTCGGCTTCCTTCCAATCTTAAATCTATAAACCGGCCTCCCGCAATTCATCTCTTCCACTGCCTCGTCCAAGTTCTGCCGGTTTTATCGAGCGGCATATGTCACCTATTATATCCTTAAATACCTTGGCCGTTATTCTGCGTTCTTGTCCTCCATTCATCCCACTGCTGATATTTAAGGAATTACTTCTATAGCCAGTCCGGTGTTAATCCTCTTTGCTTCATCACGCCATAAATGCATTTACTGTTATATCCTCTTTAATATCCCGTTATTCGTTACTTAGTCCGCCAGGCTGCGCAAAACGAACCAGTTCTGGAGGCAGTCGCGTCTGACAAAATACGGCGAATAGAGAGGTTTGGGCGGCTCATAACAATGGGATCTTGAGAGTCGATGAGGAGAGGGCGAAGTGAGGTGAGTATGGAGCAGCGTCGGATTACAAGGGCGGGGAGAACGGGAGATCCCCGAGAAAACCCGCTGACCAATGGCATTGTCCGGCACGATTCCCGCGTGTGAAAATCAATCCGGAGTGACCCGGCAAGGGTTGAACCCGGTTCGCCTTGGTGGGAGGCGAGCAGTCTAACCGCTCAGCCACAGCGGCCCCGTCCGGCCAAGGAACTTAACTCGAAACCCGTGGAGATATTATACATTTAATGTGTTCGGTCTTTCTGTTGTATTTTTTACATTCGGTAGCAATAGTAACACATTTGTTTATAACAAATTTCTTAGGGTCATCTGACTGATGTTGGGCCCGTTGCAACGTTAATTCTCGGTATGTGGCGGAAAGGTGCATGATTTTCTGCTAGAACAAACCTAAAAACATTTCAGGGTTTTTAAAATTGTTCAATAAGCCGCGATAGCTTACAGAAAGACGTCAAACAACTAAACAAAAGTTTTTACTGTACCACGTTTAAGTGTTTCACATCTCTACATACCGTCAAATTCTCCGTTACAGTTTTATGGTTATAAAAATGTTTTTGTAAATATAAACCTCACAAAAATTTTGTGGCACCAGTAAAATTTTCTTATCATTTCAGTATTTAGTGGTTTAGTGGCAACCACACAATGAATTTTGTAGTCACCAATAAATTCAGCTTGTTGGTAGGAACAATATCGCAGCAAAAATGTTACAATTCTACAGTAAGTGAGGCTGAAAACAGTAGTTGCGGGTTACATGCTTTTATAACAAGATTTGCTTTAATGGCTCGTTCACAGCAGGATGAAGGAAGTAATATGTGAAGGCCTTTGTTATTGAACCAACGATGATCTGAGTAATTTCTGACAACCTGATATCAGGATGCCCGGACCAGAGAACCATTTAGGGGCCTCTCGAAAAAGAGTCCAGTGTTTCATCACTTCGCCGCCTTTTTCGATATTGCACTTGACCATGTACACACAACAAACATAACAAGTGGTCCAAACGTCAAGGTGTGAACACTTCATCTCAGGGAAATTTTATATTCTGGAATAATTTATGTGTAACATTTACTTACTTGAAATGAAGTGATGATTTAATCCGTCCCTTATTTCTTAAAAATATCCCTCATGAATTAGATCGTTGCAAGGAGAAAAATACAGACAAATATGGTGTCATGGTGTCCACTTTCAATACGTCCGCGCGCATACGTAGAATACAACGGATGTAGTTTGACAGTTGCAGAAAAATGTTTGACTCTGGACGACATGTATGATATTGCTACCAACTAAATTTTTGGTGGCAGTTAATATACCTACGTCTTTCAATAAACAAATACGTTAGTGAGCACTAAATGGCTTTAGAACTAGGCAGTCTACGTGTTAATGTGCCCCACAACCGGATTTTTTTTGAAAGCAACAAAATTTTGCCTTGGAAAGCATTAACCAAATATTTTTTGTAACTACCAACAAAACTTTTCTTTCAGTGCGGCCTGCAAAACTGGCTGAAAATAAATGTTAACAGAATGACTTAAGTGCTGTTGTAAGAACGCTTATGCTGGAAATGTTGCGAACATAAGTGAGACGAATGAGAAAACCCGTTCGGAGCAAGAAGACGTGACTTATTCTCCAGATTCACACTCTGGAGAACGTTATTCCTTGGCTTGTCGTGAGACAACTGGTTTGTCGATCAGCGTTAGATATTTGGAACACGGGAACTTCTGCAGAATGTCCCAGCGTCCCGTGTATTCCTGTTTTATTGGCCAAGATGAAACGTCAGCTCGAGCCCATTAATTATAAAAGGATGCAGAAGCTAGATAACCAACCACCAAAATTCTTGGATGCTATTCGCTCCGGAAAGTGAAGTAACCGCTTACGTTGTGCTTCACGTGAGTCAGCTGTTGTCACGTGATACGCTCATCGGCCTCCATGTCGCTTCTTTCTCGAACAGCCACTTTCGCGGTCGTAACTTTTCGATCGATCATAAGGAAACGTGGCGTGAAGTTAATCGTGCAATGGCAATGTATTTTATCGTGCCTCAGAGGCTAGTTAACCCTTTCAGAGCCAACTTTAATTTACTGGTTTCAGGTGTTGCAAACAAAATAAATGTACTATTATGCGTGCTGTACTTAAGTCGACACAACACTTGTTTCGTTGTCATAGTCAATGAGCTATGTTCGACTGCAGTTATATGAACCAATTATGACCTAGACCACAAATATGGTTTGCGAATCATTTGCCTACAGGTGAGATCATTGGTCATTGAGCTTCGCAGTGTACAGCACAGGCCAGAAATTACCTACACGTCCGTAATGTACACTATTGTGTACACTGGGTCCGAATGGGTTAAGGGAGGAAGCAAGTAAGGTTTTGGGTTCTCCCTGATCTTTTTCAAGGATGACAGGCGTAGATATTCATATGAATGAACAGAAATTAAGAACACATGCCGAAAAGTGTTAAATAGTACTTCAATATTTTAGTCACTTCATTCTGTGAATATCTGCGTAGGGATTTTAATAATAATTTGCTTTCACTAGTAACTGTTGTAGTTTGGGAAAATTGTCACTTTATGTCGTAAATTGTTTATATTTTAAACATAGAGTGTTTTGTGGTTTGTCCTAGACCACTCTTTGTGCAGCTTTTTCCATCGAGAGAGAAAAAAACTTGTCTCTCTTCCGTGCTAAGTCCATTTTTCCAGGAAGTTCATCCACTGTAGAGCTTGAAACGACTGTTTCAATTGAGCAAAACGTCATTACCAACCATCTATATTTCAATGATTCTGACTATTTTCCAGAATCCACGTAGGCCTATACAGAAAATAATAGCGTAATCTATCAGGAACGGAAATTTTTTTTTTGTTTATTAGTACAACTTACTTTGCTTTGTTTTTGTACTATTCTCCCCTTTATCATTAATTAATTACAATCTATTCACGATTTCCTCACACTTTTTGAAATAAACCCGTGAAACCCCC
>NQII01007543.1:56875-84438 GCA_002778355.1 Clitarchus hookeri
CAAGCGTTTATACTTGTGTTAACATTAAAGTACCTTATTTTTGGTTAAATTTAACATCTACTTATATTTTACCTATAAATTATATTTTTTTATAATTAATAAGAATTTAACCAGGGAAGAAATAGGTTTGTTGAAAATGCCTAGTAATAAATAGTCCTTGTGCAAAATATTATTACATTGAGTGCGCAAATGCGGTGCGTAGTCCGTTCTGGTGTGGTTTTTTAGACTATATTAAGCTTTGTTTGCATGAGGCGGAGGGATATCCCGGAAGTAGAACTTAAGCAAGGTTTTAGAAAAGTTTGAAGAAACGGCGAATGAAATTTGCTTAGGTAATGTAATGTATTAGTTTAAAGAAAATACTGCATACTTTGTCTTGACGTTACTTGTGTTTGAAACTTACACATCACCTTTTTATATATTTACATTTCTGCTTCACAATTATGTTCGTAATGCTCATGTTATAACTGTACGTAAATTTTGACGTTTCTAAAAATGAATTTTTTGGCATTATTATCACTTTCACCTACAATCAAAGTACCTTTTCAGACTGCGAAGTAACATGAAACAGTCAGTTCACTTGGTTTGCTTTAGGTAACGTAAATTATTCAAACATTAAATATTTGCATAAAGACGCTTTTAAATAAAAACATTTACTTGCACATAAATGAATATTCAAATGTTATTTTGACATATACACATAACATATAGTGTGTACGTTTAAGGCGTTAGAAATTTGCACCATTGACGTAACGACTCACGAAACAGGCTTCAATGTTTCGCTATACACAGCCAAAAGCAAAAACACACCTTGAATGGATTGGTAAAAACAATTTTATACAGCTACATTGTTCTAATTACAGTCAGTAAACTGGTAACAGTGCTTGAAGAACGGGTTAGTACTACAAACTTTCTTTGCTAACGACACGCAAAAAAATGGCCTTGTAGTCGCTGGTGCCGTTAGCCTTCGGTTGAATGCGTAATTCATTAAAATAACTACTTTTATTAGGCTGTAAAGGGGAATGTAATTTGTCTTTATATCGTTTTATTACCTTTTTACTGCATGCTAATTGTATTAATAATCCTGAATATGCTAGGATGATTATTTGCGTCCGGGCATGCGTAAGTTTGAGAGAGACCGAGTGAGTGAGGCAATTTGGCGGTGTTTAACCACTAAGATCTTTTAATGGAGCAGCGACGGAATGCAATGGTGAGTGAACCGGGAGTACTTCGAGAAGTAGACCAACTGGTCTATGGCAACGTCCGTCAAGTTCCCACTTGCAAAAATCAGGGTTTGGTACCGCCGCGAATGGGACCCTGTTTGCCATGATGGGGCGTGAGTTGTCCAACCACTACCCCACAGCGACCCCTTAAAGCTGTTTCAAAACTTTTTTTTTTTGAGATTCTGAAAATATTTCATGGTTTCGTGACACAATATCTATGATGAATTGATTATAATACCAAATCATTTAAAAATAAAATTTGTAATTTTTTTTTAGCATGTCATTATGAAAACTTTTTTTTAAATATATAATAATTTGTCGTAGTTGTGACACGCCCCACGCCTTTCCCAAGGGGTTCCAAGACGCTGGCCGGGGCGTGCTCAGGGTGCAGTATTGTGAAACATGACGCCAAATACAGGACGCGGCAGGCGGTTGGCTGGACTGTGCGAATGGAGAATCAGCACATCGCCCCGTGACCCGCTGGAAAAGACGCCTAACACCGAGATTATTTAAGGCGGTAATCACGGAAGAGCGGCGTCTTTCTCTTCGTGTCTTCGGAGCGAGCGACGAGGCATCCATGTGCCGTCGCGACGCTGATCTTCTGCTGATCTGCCCCCAGCTACTTCGACATTGATACTAAAGAGGCGCGTCTAAGGGCGTGGATGTCGAGTTGAGCGACGACGGACCACGTAATATTGAACGCATGGACGCATGCGTACGCGGATAAGGTACGGTTACACGTAGGAAAGCTGGCCAACTCCCAACTCTTTCATGTTCGTGAATTCGTTAGCCAAAATAAATCGAGTATTGTGTCTGTTAATATTCGTTTTCGTGGTCATTGTGGTATACACGGCAACAATTGCTTAGATTTTCCGTGGCTATTACAATTTTTGTTTTGATAAACACGTGCGCATGTTTCGGAAGTATTTTTACGTATGGTTAAATACTGTAAAAATATACAATACGAGGCGTGTACATGATGAAACGTATATCAGTAATTTATAACAGTGGAGTGATTCTGATTTCGTAAGTTGCAGAACTTTACATTTCTTTGTATTGTGGAATATCTCAGATTCATACCGATTCGTCCGCTCGTTCTGTTTACGTGTTCGTGTCCTGTGTATTACAGAACGGGCAGTAGTGAAGCGATTTCATTCTACATTTAGAACACTGAAAAACACTGCTTTATAAAAAAAAACATTCTATTTAAAATCTCAATTTGGAAAAAAAAAAAGTAAGAATTTTTTAAGAAGATTAAATTTATATTTTTACCAAGACGACCGGATCAACTCTTTGAGAATGCATTGCTATATGAAGTAGGTGTATATTATAAAATGTAACAATAATATTTAGTAGTTATTATTGTTGATGTATTTATGAGAAAATAAATTTAATAATTGTGGGGATTGTTTTATTTTGTATTTCAGGAAACCCCATAATGTTTCGAGTGAATTTATAGATTAAGTGGGTGGATTTGAAAACATACCTTATAATATCAAAAAGTTAATATTTTAGGGTAAATTAATTTGTCTATTGCAATTCAAATAATACAAATAGCATAATATAGATCATGCAACTACAAATGAAACAGCTAGATATAACAAGGGAAAGTGAGTGAGTGAGTGAAGAGATTTGAGCGGCGCTTAACAGCGTGGCCTTGAGAGCCAATGAGGGTGATTGAGGTGAGAATGGAGCAGCGCCGGAATGAAAGGGCGGGGGAAGCGGGAGATCCCGAGAAAGCCCACCAACCAGCGGCATCGTCCGGCACGATTCCCACATGCGAAAATCCGGGAGTAGCCCGGCTGGGGATTGAGCCCGGTTCGCCTTGGTGGAAGGCGAGCAGGCTAACCGCTCAGCCACCACGGCCCCAACAAGGAAAAGTATAGCCTTAATTTTCACAAGGCAATAGTGTCATGCCTACAATACTGGACTGCCGTCGCTTGGCTGGCTCGGAGTATCATACAATCTTTGTCAGTGCCAGTGACACGGAACGGCAGGAACTATACACATTCATGCCAGCTCTTCAGCGTTCGCGTAAAACAGGAACTGAACACGCAAGTTACTACACAGTTGGCTGACCACAGCTAGACATCGAGCATGATGTGTTGTACTATGTTAGCGCTAATCTTTGTGCCAACACTCGAGGAAACGCTGATGTGCTGAATGCGTCACAGTCTACAGCTTGTCGCATTTTATGGCAATACAGATTGCACGCATATCACTACAGCTAGTGCGGGCACTTCTGCCCCCTGATAAGCCTGCTCGTTTACAGTATTGTGAGTGGTTTAAAGTCCAGATTAGGAGATCCCCAGGTTTATGCGTATCCGTGCTGTTCACCGACTAAGCGTCCTTCTCGAGGCACGAGTCTTCAATTTCCACAACGATCATGTGTGAGCACACGTCAACCCACGTGCAGTATGGGAATCCCACTTCAAATGTCTTATTTCTCTGAACGTTCTGGCAGGGATTATCGAGGGGATGCTGATTGGGCCTCACATCCATCCCGCACAGCTATCTGGAGCTTCCTATGGGCGCTTCTTAAACGATGACCTGCCACAACTACTTTAAGATGTACCCCTGAATATACAAGATTACATGTGGTACATATATGATGGAGCACCAGCACACTTAAGTAGCGCAGCAGGACAGATCATGGGTGTGAGGTACCCGGCGGGATGTATTGGAAAAGATGGACCAGTGGGATGACCACTGAAATCAGCGGACCTAAACCTAGTCGACTTATACTTGTGCGGCCAATTGAAGGCACAGGTGTATGCGACTGAAGTGGACAATGTGGAGGACCTCTGGCAACATATTAATGATGCGTGATATATGGTACCAGCTAATCCTGTTATGTTGAAGCGTGTGCACCATTCATACGAGTGTCGTATTCGAGCATGTGCTGGAACTTCGAGCATATGCTGTAACCATGCAAACACTTCGCATTCCAAATAAAGTTTTAATACCCGATACTGATGCTAGTTTTAGTTCGACCACCCCACTCCTGCCACAGTTTACTTTCGGGTAATTCACCTGCATTGGGACAAGAACATGAGCCAGGTTGTCAGTTGACACATAATGCATGGTAGTGATACAGACTGCCTACCTCCCAAGCAACCTGTAATCTGCTTTATAAGGTAACAGTCGGGATTAGCGGATACTACGAACTATACTTTTTTATTGATGTTTCCATGCTTATTACTAATATGTCATGTCAAATTGCTTCAAGCAGGGGATTGCACAGTTCTAAGCAATGTGAAGGAGCCACCACCCCCTAATTAATATACGAAGGTGTGTACTCTCCGTAATACTGTTTTCTCGTCGTTACCTACCTTGTAAAAATTATACTGTATACTACTCTCCGTTGCTTAATGGCAAAAGTAATTGCTAATTTATCGTTGCATATCACATTATCACTCTACACTTTCGGGGGCGTCTACCACCCTCCGAAATCACTGTAGACCCTAATGTTTCCATATTAATTTATCGTATGGGTTCCGCTCAGGGTGGGTTAGCATAAATTAACGACGGACTTGGAATGCTGTTAGGATTTGGTATTATATGGATTTACAGCTGCCAAAATCATCAGGTATTTACTAGTAATGAAGGCCACATGAGTCATAGTCAAAGGTAATGTACAGTAGGTGTTTTTAAGTTAACTTCATGCTAAATACCCTTGTAACATATTATTTTACGTATTTTACATAAATGAAATTTCTGGTTGCGTTAGAATATTCATTAAGTCAAATGTGAGACCTGAGTCAGTATATGGTGGACACGGGACAAAACCAAGTAGTTAAGTCACAGTTAGTTATATTAGTGTATAGATAAAGCTAAGTGATGTACGTCAGGAATATGGTCTGGCATTAGATTACTATAAAAATAAAACATCACTCATAAGTAGAGTTCATATATCGGTTTATTGAATTATTTACATATTTATAAACAATTGTATACATAAGTCAATGTCTTATATTACAATTTATATAATTTTTTTAAGTATACCCATCTATTGCATCTGATTGAAAAATGCGCGATAATAACACAGAGAGTAAATTTTAAATGATCAGTTAAATCATGTTTATAAATGCACGAGAAATACAGGTTCAGTCAAAGCACTGGGAATTGTACTAGCAGTCACATCCAGGATATCCCCAGCCACCACATCCTCCCCATCTTCCCCATTCACTACATGGGCCTCCGTAATAACCGCCGTATCGTCTATGCAGACCAACTCCAGATGCAGCAGCAGAAGCTGAGGCAAAAGATGATGCACCACCACCACTGCCTGAAGCACTAGAATAAGCCGAACTAGAAGCATCCGCAGCACTTCCAGCAGCTCCGCCTCCTAGCCAACCAGGGTATCCACCCCACCTCCATCCTGGGTACCCATCACAGCCCCAACCTGAGTATCCACCATAGCCCCAACTTGGGTAACCACCACAGCCCCATCCTGGATGTCCCCAGGAACCATAATATCCAGGATATCCACCATATCCCGAGGCAACAGCAGATGCTGAAGCAGAAGATGATGCAGCACCACCAGCACCACCTGCTGCGCTAGAAAAAGCAGCACTATATGCAGCTGCAGCATTTCCGGAAGCCCCACTTCCCCACCATCGAGGATATCCCCAGCCCCCATATCCTCCCCAGCCACCATATCCACCCCAACCCCCATATCCACCCCAACCTGCACCAGAAGAAGCAGCAGCTGAAGCAGAACTGGCGGCTGCCACACCTCCACCCCAACCACCATGTCCACCCCAGCCATCATATCCTCCCCTGCCGCCATATCCACCCCAACCCCCATATCCACCCCAACCTGCACCAGAAGAAGCAGCAGCTGAAGCAGAACTGGCGGCCGCAGCACCTCCACCCCAACCACCATGTCCTCCCCAGCCACCTCGTCCACCCCATCCAGGATGTCTCCAGTAATAGCGGTCATCATCGTCGTCATCCCAGTGGCGCCAGTTGCAGTCAGAGTCTGCATATGTTTGTACTATCACGAACAGAACTACTGCGAATATCTGCAACAAATAATGCCAATTAAAAATATATTAAAATGTTATATTGTCTGTCAATTACAACTAACGTCTTTCTTGTAACTTTTGGATACAGAAAATGTTTTCGGTATTGAGTAGCAGTGGCCAGTGCACCAGAGTCACTGTTTTGTATTATATCTTGTCTACTGTCTCGAGAGTATCAAGTATTTATTTAGGATGGATTGTGCATGACTATGTCATACTTGTGCTGCGGGTTTTTTTTTTATGGATTCAGAGTTTGTATTACGTACTTAAGAGCTTCACTGAAAAAAAAATCTGAGTCTGTGTGAATGAATTTATGTATTTTTGCATTTTGCAATGAAATTGACGAAAAATAAAAGAATATTAAAAAATGTCTTGAGGGGAATCAAGGAAAACATTTTCTAATATTTTATTTTGGTGGAAATTAACGGAAGCTTAGAGAAAAATGTGGCCAATAAGGTAGGTTTAAAATAATAGAAAAATAAAGTGTTTGTGTTCTATTCAGAAACGATTCTTGTGGACTTACGCGTACACTAAACGTTTTTAAACGATCTCTGTGTGCATTTTCGGTACAAATTCGACATTTAACTTAGTATAGTATATAATAATATCAGACACATTTATACTTACATCCTAGAGTACGAAATACAACCTAGCGGTAAGTCATGACAACACAATAAAACATTGAAAACATTTTTTTATCTATGTGGAATTATTAACTTCTTTAATAAAAAAATTTAAATTTATGTACTTTACTTTTCCTTTCGTCATTGTAAGAGAGCCGGAAATTTCGCGTATTCATTTGTCAACAAGCTAGACTCCACGATTCATCTGTACTCAAGCCTGAATTATTTTTCGTTGGTTATTGCTCCAGTTGTACTCCAAACCAGGTAGCACGAGATTCGGTGCTTTTATTCCCTTGCAGGGTCGTTATTAGTTGTAAGCCAACCAGAGCGTGTCTATCCAATTGGGATACGATAGAAGAAGAAACTAGAATACACGTGTGGTTGCAGTTTAACTTGCTCTCGAACGGATTCGCGAAAATTGTGGGTCTCTCGTCATAAGCCTGAAAAGTATTGCTTGAAAGTTGCTGGGCCAGCAAATTTCTCCTCTCCATAACCTCAAAACGGCACATATGCCACGCGTCAGGAATGATATGCACGTCCGAGAATTTCTTCGTTAGGAATACTTGAATTATACGCTGTTCACGGTATTTCGAGGGCTTTTGAAAGCCTTGCTCAAGACCGAATTGTACGCATATTGTGTATTATTCTACCAAATGTAAAATTAACGTATCCATGGGCCTCATCACTTTATTCATGAGTGTGAAACTGTGAAATTATTTTAAACGTTGTTATAAAATTTGTTTGCTAACGATGNCCTCATCACTTTATTCATGAGTGTGAAACTGTGAAATTATTTTAAACGTTGTTATAAAATTTGTTTGCTAACGATGCCCGACGTATAGCATACTTACCGTGCAATAATATATTTATCCTATTATCATGGCAAGCAAATGAAGTTTGATTTCAATTGGTTTATTGGTTCCGAAAATTATGACATACCATTATAAAATTTTGTACGGCCACCATTTTCAGTATATTTGTCTGCTACAATAAGTATCCACAGAATTTCATATATCCATAGTTCCCATCGTCCTACTAACAAACCAAATTTTGTGAGAGTCTGTATAATAGTTAATGAGATAACTTTAACATTTCAGGACGCATTATCTTCTGTAATTTCTTAATAAAATGATTAGTAACTGTTGAACACGAGATGAGTTTGAGATAACCATGCTATTTTGGAAGGCACTTTCCTGACATTTATGATGCAAATAATTTATAACTAACAACTCTATACTAAGTTAGGTTTAAATTAGTATAATGCTTTCAGGGATAGAAATCATGTAGATACTAAGTCTGTTGTGATTCGGCATAAAGTATTAAAAAGTTTCATTAGGATATTAATACATGCAAAAATGTACTCATACTCTTTGCCCTTATTTATTTTATGTGTTTCAGAGTTTCTGATTTCAGTTTTTAACTTTGCGGTTTAAAATCAAACAAATAGGCATTTCTCTCAAGCATATGCTAACTGAAGCTCAGTATAGAATAAACAATATGAAAATTATTGTCCATTTTCTTGTGTGTGTGTTCCTTGTATGTGATAACTTATTAGTTTACTGGTAAACGAACTTCAATACTAACTATGGCCAAATATGTTTTGAGAGCAAAACCTTTTATTTACATGCTTAATTCCTCGAGAATTATTAACTGTTATGCAAAGAATTGGAAACCCAATTTCTCCACAGAAATAACAGTTCTACTTGAATTCTTTCGATATTATACCTCAGTAAACTAAAAATAGTGTAACTTATTTTGCAATTCTCTAAAAATCGAATTCGTTTGTTTTCGGTCGCCGTATACACTCATATACCGGCGTTCATGTGAAGAGAACGAATCAATGGTGATGCTACCAACCTAACTTCCGCTGTAGCTTAAACTTGTGGGCATCGAGTTGGCACTACGAGGTCAGGAGTTTCCAGGTTTTAGCCTCTCTGTGTCGTACCGGGGTAAAGGAGTTGAGTGCTCTTCCTAGCTGCGCAGGCCTCTCTAAGTGTCCTAACGTTGTACTGCTGTTCAGCCAATAGCGCTATCAAAAACAACGTGGATAAGATTTGAGGTTAGATAGAATACTGTTTATGTAAGCAATTGTTTTGAGATGTTTGCATTTTCTTTAACCTAGTTTTAATGCACGCAGTATTTACCGAAGTTAAGTCAACTTATTTTATTCATGTAAGAGGGCAAGTTTGTTAATAAAATGCAAATGTAAACAAACTCGTTCA
This sequence comes from Clitarchus hookeri, assembly GCA_002778355.1. Lineage (NCBI taxonomy): Eukaryota > Metazoa > Arthropoda > Insecta > Phasmatodea > Phasmatidae > Clitarchus > Clitarchus hookeri. Next base: position 65,968 of record NQII01007543.1, read on the forward strand.
TCACTGTTGACCACTTGGCTTTGACATTCGTACTGAAGATGGCGAGCCAATGTTAGGAGCATGCGAAGAAAACGAAAATTGGTCTATTTCTTAGTCGATGCTCTGTGCAAGAGCGTACGACTTAATATGCGAGCTTTAATTTTTATGCATAATACCAACCCAACTTGGTTGGTCGATTTAAACAAGTGTATATTTAAGACGCTGCCATTCAGTCCCGTTCTTAACGTCACAGCACGAGTGCCAATGTACACTGCAGAATAGTTTTCAAGAAAATAAGTTTATTACTGCCAATGCCTAGTGTAGCACCGGCCTAGTAAAACGAAAAGTTTTTAGATTTTAAATGATTTTAGGCCACCTGATTTTAGGCCAATGATGTCTCGGCCACCTTTCACGTATCGCTTTCAAACAACAAAACACTTTGTCGATCTTGTCTCGAACCACGTTTACGCATAAAAATTGCTTGTAAAATGTTTGATACCCCTAAAATTGCGGGTAAAATAAGATTTATAGACTCAACAAGAACACAAATTCTTGTTTGTTTACTCCTACTCTCTCTCTCTCTTGTAGCATTGTTAATCACTGCAACAGGTACAAAATGTTTTTTGTTTGGAAGCGATATTGTGANCCACCTTTCACGTATCGCTTTCAAACAACAAAACACTTTGTCGATCTTGTCTCGAACCACGTTTACGCATAAAAAATTGCTTGTAAAATGTTTGATACCCCTAAAATTGCGGGTAAAATAAGATTTATAGACTCAACAAGAACACAAATTCTTGTTTGTTTACTCCTACTCTCTCTCTCTCTCTTGTAGCATTGTTAATCACTGCAACAGGTACAAAATGTTTTTTGTTTGGAAGCGATATTGTGANCTCTCTCTCTCTCTTGTAGCATTGTTAATCACTGCAACAGGTACAAAATGTTTTTTGTTTGGAAGCGATATTGTGAAAGGTAGCTGAAACACGTCTAAGATCATTTAACATGTAAAACCTTAACCTTTCACTGGACCAGTCCTGTACTAGGCAGCTTCCTTAAGTATAGTTTATTCGCGGTATTTTCACACTTTTGGAATTGAACCTTTGAAAAATCGCCCCATTTATGACGTGTTCGGCTGTTTACTAAATATGTCGTATATCGCAAGCGTTTTATAGCAGTGTTGACATAAATGTATCTTATTTTTGTTCATTTGAATTTTAACTTGCACTTTGTCTATACATAATAATATTTCATTTATAATTAATGTGAATTGAAACAGAGATAAAATAGGTGTGTTTGGTAGTGTCTAAGAACAAATAGTTCTCTTGCAAAATATAACAGAATTGAGTGCTCACGAATGCGGTGTTTTGTCCCTTTGGTGTGATTTTATAAACTTGGTCAAGCTTTGTTTACATGAGGGCGAGGAATAGATGGACTCTAATATCTGAGTTTGACTTAATTCCGGCGGGAAATGACTGTCTTTTCTACTTCACCGGCGTTTCACTCTATATTTTTTTCCTCGCATTTCGGGGATGGCTAAGAGAGGTTCTTCTTAAGTATTGGTACGCTACTTTTTATGCTTAGCATAGATTGCTTTCTCGCGTTACCTATCTTGTGGAGTACCATCAGCCTTACAGAGGTCAGCCGGGTGTTGCTAGTTAAAGGCTGTTCACGGTAAACTGAGCACTTTTGAAAGCCCTGCTGAAGATCTACTTGTATTTACATTATGTATTCTTCCACCATATTTAATACTAACATTGCCATGGGTCTGATTACTTTATTCGTGCGTCGGTCAAGTGAAACTGTCGAATTATTAGAAAAGTAAACATTTTACAAATTTGCTAATTCCCGCTCTTATAAGCATTAAAATTAATAAAGTAAAGCAAATAATTTGAGTATTCTGAAATGTTCTATCACTTATAATGCAACGCTAAGGCATGGAACTACTATATCTCCGTCATTACTAACTTTACAGGGTGCATGTCAGCCAGTGTGCCTGTTAAAACACATGTTTGAAGGGGCAGTGACCTTTTTTCATAGGTTGTATTTAAGTGCTCACTTCGCCACGACCAGCCTGTAAAGAAAATTATGCGCCTTACCTTTATGATCATTGCTGATGTCCGTGCGAGTTGTTCGCTGTGTGGAGACGACGGCTGGTCTGGCTTGGTGGGTCCACGGGCAGGGATTATATCCTCCCAAGACGTAAAAAATGTTTAACTCAAAAAACAGCTTTAATTAAAACATGCATCTGAGACGTGTGTTTTTAAGGTTTTTTTTTTCAGAGGAGTGTTCTTTACAGAAGAACGTAAGAACTTTTCGCAATGAGGTACGCCGACGACGCTATCGGCTCGGCACGTATTAAAGAGATCGCACGCGAGGCACGACACACGCTCGCGAGGTCAAAACTGATCAGTTGTTCCCCACGACAACAATGTTCTCTATGTATAATACTGGCCTAGTGGCTCGGTTATAGTCTATTCGTGGTTCCTTCACACTTTTTGAATCAAACCTTTGGAAAATCTCTCCATGTATGACATGCTTCGTTATTTCTTAAATATGCCACGTATCACAAGCGTTTTATACGTCTGTTGACGTGAAAGTATCTCNATGACATGCTTCGTTATTTCTTAAATATGCCACGTATCACAAGCGTTTTATACGTCTGTTGACGTGAAAGTATCTAATTTTTCGTTAAATTGAAGTTTTACCTGTGTTTTATTTATAAATTGTAATAACTCATGTATAATAAATATGAGGAAAAACAGTGAGAAAACATGTGTGTTGGTAGCGCCTAGTAAGAAATAGTTCCCATGTAAAAAACCATTACAACTTAGTGCACACGAATTCGGTACGTTGTCCTTTGGTGTAATTTACTAGACTTAAATAAGCTNAAAAAACCATTACAACTTAGTGCACACGAATTCGGTACGTTGTCCTTTGGTGTAATTTACTAGACTTAAATAAGCTTAGTTTGCACGAAGCGGAGGAATATCCTGGGCGTAGAACTATATATCAGAGCTTTAGAAAAGTGTGACGAGACCGTGAATAGAATATAGGTCGGTTGGCACAACAGCCCTGAGATCCCAACAGAATTTGAGCTAAGGGAAGTAGGCCTTACTAGATCATATTTCTACGAAATATGTACTCTCGAAAACATTACATGCTGCAAAAATTAAGGAAAGTGGCGAGTAAAATTTTTTCCAACGTGACACTATAAAAATGTCAATAGTATCACTTGTCATTTACTGTTTTTAATCATATTTCTGAGCTGTCGCCAAGATTTTTAGCGAGGTGCTTCTTGAAACTTTTAAAACCGCGACTCAGTTTTCATAACGACAAAGTTTCGTTAAGCACTTGCCTTTAATGAAAATTAAATAATGAGAAAAGTGTTTTTTAATATGGTTCTCAGTTGAACCTGGTTTCCGCATCTATATATTAAAGAGTATTATTTTTATATTTCCATTTTTTTCTCAGTGCCGAAATTTTTACAATTTATCATCTTTGAGCGCGATAGTCCTACGACAGAAAAATTGTTTCCGACTGGAGTGCCACCTGAGCGTTGAACGGGTCCACTGGAATCCAAATCTCATTTTCAAAGCAACTCAACGTGCATGTAGTGAGTATTAAACAAGTCAACATCCAATTGCTTCCTACAAGGTTGAACTCATTCAGAATTAATTCTGTCATAGCAAAAATTATTGAACTGTTTTGAGCGTGGGTTCAAAGGACCTGCATTAATTACTGTTTCTGATATACGTACCGATTCATTAAATTACATTTCTTCAAATATACGTTTCTTTGGGATGGTTTTAAGGTATAAAGTCTCTCTTGGGTTATCAGAATAGCCTGAAATAAAAAATCGTCTATATATATTTCACCATAAGTTTTTTAAGTAATAAAGAAATTAACTGCAGTACGTACAATTGTTTGTAGTAAGCTACGAAAAATAAATATTTACTGTAAAAGTAATAAAGTTTTGCAACAACAGCTAACAATGTTTGTATTAACTGCAGAACTTTTTCCCAGTGCAAGAGCTTGGGATAACCCATTAACTTCCGTCGTCGTCTTGAAGCTTAAGTTGCAAGTTACACTACCGTTTAAGAAACCAAGGAAGTCAAAATACGGTGGGCTTATGGGCGACGTTAGGATGAACTGGAAAAAAATCTGTGCATTTTTAATGAGAACAGATTTATTTTGTGACAAAAAAACTGTCAATGATTACAAAATTCGCACTATTTTCGCACTCACCAAATAACGGATTAGTATTCATTGCTAAAGAATTTTGTGTGGTCGTATAGAATTTTACAAGTGGACGCATTTTTTTTCTTCGTGATGTAATGCAACTTCGTGTTTATAACAGCAGTCTGGTATTAATCAGCAAGTCATGGCAAGAGTGGAGTGGAGTGAAGAGATTTGGGCGGCTCGTAACATCGAGGTCTTGAGAGCCAATGAGTATGAAGCGAGATAAGTATGGACCAGAGCAGGGACACATGGGTGGGGGAAGCGGGAGATCCCCGAGAAAACTCGCCAACCAGCGGCATCGTCCGGCACGATTCCCACATGCGAAAATCCGGGAGTGACCCGGCCAGGGATTGAACCACGTTCGCCTTGGCGGGAGGCGAGCAGGCTAACCTCTCAGCCACCGCGGCCCCGTGATTGCTATTGACTGTATTTATACATCATAATACTTTAATAAGAACCAAGTCTTATTTCACGTATCATCTTAGGTGAGTGATCGAAAATCGGTTTCCTGTCAAGCTTTGAAAATATTTTTCATAAAGCTTCTACGTCGTTTCGCCACAAAGAAAATTATTATAATCTAAAAATTCCGTATTAAAAAAAATAATGCGCTCATCTCGAAAGTATTTCACCAATTCNAAAGAAAATTATTATAATCTAAAAATTCCGTATTAAAAAAAATAATGCGCTCATCTCGAAAGTATTTCACCAATTATTTCTTCCTTAAGGACTCGGCTTCACCTATTTTGCAGACTTTTTCGTTTTCGTGCCATAATTTCAGTTTCACTGTGTTTAATTTCCTGCTTGCAAAAATGCAGAAGCTTATTGATAAAATATCAATATGTTCTTGTATTTTTGCAACTAGCAGATAACACATTATGAAAATTAAGCACAAAAATGTTAAAGAACTCGTAAAATGTAAATTTTCTATAATNAAAGAAAATTATTATAATCTAAAAATTCCGTATTAAAAAAAATAATGCGCTCATCTCGAAAGTATTTCACCAATTCTTTCTTCCTTAAGGACTCGGCTTCACCTATTTTGCAGACTTTTTCGTTTTCGTGCCATAATTTCAGTTTCACTGTGTTTAATTTCCTGCTTGCAAAAATGCAGAAGCTTATTGATAAAATATCAATATGTTCTTGTATTTTTTCNTGCAAAAATGCAGAAGCTTATTGATAAAATATCAATATGTTCTTGTATTTTTTCAACTAGCAGATAACACATTATGAAAATTAAGCACAAAAATGTTAAAGAACTCGTAAAATGTAAATTTTCTATAATCTTAAATTGTCAGGAATTACTCTGAATCAGAAATTACGACACGAAAATGAAGAATTTCTGCAAAAGATGAAGGCGAGCCTTAGATATCGCTTCTTTTGGGCGATTGCGGAGGAGGTAGTATCAAGCACGGCCCTGGCAGTACGATTGTTTCCTTTTGTGTGCAAGCCCGGCGCGGCGCGACCTTGGAAACAAAAGAACGTTGCTATTGTTGTGAAAGCACGAATGGTATGTTGTGAAAGCACGAATGGTATGTTGTGAAAGCACGAATGGTATCGCGTGTGTTCGCGTTGTTCAACATGTGGCGGCAACCGGCATTGTTAAAGAGTATCTGACTGATCACGGCACGTTGCTATCCGATGATTCCTCCAATCAGCATTTAGCTGGTATAGTCTATTCGCGGTTTCTTCAGTTTTTTTAAATCAAACCTTCGAAAAATCACCCCATGTAAGACGTGTTTGGTTCTCTCTTAAATACGTCATTTATCACATGCCTTTTATACTTCCGTTAATATAAAAGTCTCTTATTTTTGGTTAAATTGAACTTTTACTTATATTTTATTTATAAATCATTATATGTAATATGTAGGCCTAATTCAAATGAACAAAAACAGTGAGAAACTAGGTGTGTTGGTAATGACTGGTAATAAATAGTTCTTATGCAAAATATTATTAAGTTAGTGCACATGAATGCGCTGCGCTGTCCCTTTGGTGTAATTTGCTAGACTTGATTAAGCTTTCTCTGCATGAGATGAAGGAATACCCTGAAAGTAGAACTTTAGCAGGGCTTCAGAAAAGTTTGAATTAACCGTGAATAGACTATAACTCACACAGTTTGTTATGGGAGAGGAAATGTGTGGCCAATATCTCGCCTAATAGATNTAACCGTGAATAGACTATAACTCACACAGTTTGTTATGGGAGAGGAAATGTGTGGCCAATATCTCGCCTAATAGATAGCAGATTTTATTCTTTGTGACTCTTGATTACAGTTGTCGAGGAATAGGTTTACCGTCAAAATCTCGCACGTTCTCACTGAGACGAATGTCTTTCTTTGACTGTGATTTCGCCGTTATGAAAGCAAACTTTACAGAACGTCACAAATAAAAAACACACGCCCACATTCAGCTCTACGTAAATTTTTTGAAAGAGAACGGAAATGAAAAAAACTTGGGGAACTAAAATCTACCCAACGAAATTTTACGTGCACAATTCACTTTCCGGTCTGTGTGTGTTTGTGTGTGTCTGCTCTTGTGTATGTAAACCACCCCCCCCCCCAACAAACTTTTCAATTTTTGAACGAGTCAACCCAACTTCACCAAACTCGGTACTTCGTAAGGACACCTGACTTTTATAGTTTTCGACCACGCAGGGCACTTACTTTAACAATTGCGGTCATTTTATTATTAATGGTGAATGTATCTCGGGAACCATTCAACCGATTTAAACCCAATTTTGTTTGCTGGCTAGCGCAGTCGGTTGGTGCGATGCCAAGCTGCGGTGTGGGAGGTTCTGGGTTCGAATACTAGGTAAGGCATGGGTGTTAGTTTAAGTTAGATCTTAAGTTAGTTTGTAAGTCGTCCTCTGATAAGCCTTCAGGAATAACACCAGGGGACATTAATAAGCCATTTCCATTGTATGTTGGCAGAGCATCGTGTAATCATAAAATTTTAAAATAGATATTGTTGTTAGTTCACCATTTTGTAAGATGGCGCCAAATATAACAAAGCTTTTACATTCTATCTCAAAAACTATTAATATAATTCTCACCCAATTTGGCATGTAAGTAACAGTGTGATAGACCAGCTAAAGTTAAGTCGTAGAACTGAGAAGAAAACATACGGGTCATTTTTTATTGTGGCCAATCGTGTATGCACTAGTCCAATGTTATAAATTCCTGTAGTTTTACAGAAACTGTTACGGAGCTGTAGAGTTAATTTACGGAAAGACACTCCGTAACGACAAATAACGGAAATGATCTCCGTAAATTTAAAATACAGNTAGACCAGCTAAAGTTAAGTCGTAGAACTGAGAAGAAAACATACGGGTCATTTTTTATTGTGGCCAATCGTGTATTCACTAGTCCAATGTTATAAATTCCTGTAGTTTTACAGAAACTGTTACGGGGCTGTAGAGTTAATTTACGGAAAGACACTCCGTAACGACAAATAACGGAAATGATCTCCGTAAATTTAAAATACAGAAGCTCTTCGTATTCTTATGGCTTCGATTTTGAGACACGAACAATGCAGATGATACCTGAAGCACATGAAATCCCATCTTCACAATATTACTTCGTGTAAAATAGCAGTAGGTGAGTGGTGAGCCAGTCAAAATCTTCTGTATACACAACAAAACACGCACATAACGAAAATAGAATAATTTTTCGTAACCTCGATTTATAAACCGCAAATATAGCAAGTGTTCTAGCACGACATTCGTCACTATCATGTAAAATCCATATTTACCAAAAATTTACTGTAAAGCTGTAGTAGAATGGCTCGCGTTATTGAGTGTTAGTTTTACGGTTCATGTTCAAATCCCACTACAGAAAAATATATTTTTAATTTCTCTGTTATATACAGTGAAATACATTACGAAAATAAAACTCTTTTTATTGCCGCTGTTTGTAAACCTGAAATAAAAAACTCACACACACACTCACATGACTAAAATCCAAGAACGCACATGCATCATGCTAAATAGATTTCTTATTTACAACTCTTTATCTTGTAAAAGCGTGGTTGGTGAGTGGATAAGGTTTGGAATGACAAGATTTTTTCCCCGAGTTCAAATCCCGCTACCAGACAACATATTTTATTTTTATAGTAATTTTTATACACAGTGAATCTCCCCTCCCCCCTTCCCACCTAACGAAAGTAAAACATTTTCTGTTACCCCTTTTTATAAAGAGAAGATGCAAAAAAATATACTTGCAAGTTTGTGGACACGTTCCTTGAATTCACGGAGATTTATGTAAAATTTGCGGAGAGAACGTTATTGAAAAACAAAACGAAGATACCGTAATTTAACGCAAATGTTTGGAGACGGATGGGATATACAACACATTTTCTAATGTCCAACGTTCACTCGCTGTAATGTGGCCGCACGCCGTAAAATATTACCTTGCACATTATTCAGCATCTCCTTATCAACTACAGCAGTCGTGGCAAGACGTTTTGCCACCATATCTGCAATCCACACAAAATTACCCTATATTCTCTACACAGTTTTCACTTCTCTACGCAGCCCCAGTGTTACAAACCATCAATTATTTACACGTTGTATGCAATATGTACATACATATATTTGCACGTTTTGACTATGCAGTTGGCATAAATGTTGTTAAAATGTCTCTGAAATGAATGTCACAAAGTGCAAAAGTATGTATAAAAACACGACGTCGATTTATGTTTCTGTTTGTGAAATACGTCCAGTAAAAAGCCATATGAATGTTGGTTCTTCCAGGGAAGTAATTTAATAAGAAATTATTATCGTGGATGCACACCATTATAGTTGTATGTTGTATGTTACAGGAAACCCCAAATATATGGCGGTATGAAAATATATATGTTCACAACAGCTGATATTGGCATTTTTCGGTGAATGGCGTTTTTACATTAAATATTTTAGCTGTGCAGTGACGTACGTCCATAAAACAAAATTACAATTCAAGGGAAAGACTACGCATTTTGATAAAAGTGCGAGTTTCGAGGGATTGGCGATAGTTTACACGAACTGCCGTAAAGGCTTTTTGGACCTGTGTGAAGAATTGTGCCAGTAGAACACGCCAGCAGGCGGGGGAAGAGCGAGATCGTTTGGAAAATCACAACCGACAAATAATATAATTACTTTGGGTCGATTATGCATATGAATTCTTGCCTTATACCTGGCAAGTACATTGAAATCGAACTTTAAAATATGTCGTGGTACGTTAATGTGTATACTTCAAACTAAACACTGTCCGGATTTTTACACTTATGTTACTAGCGAATCAACTACGTAGTTCCACTTTAATTATTGTAACTGGTGGCTAGTAATAACTATAATTGTGATCATAGGTGCCGAGCACGGGATTGATAGAAAGTTGAACCCTTTCACGTGCTGTATATTTGTAGTAATGGTGCAAAAACCAAAATTTGGGTTCAGGATAGTTTAGAGATCTGAAATACATTAATTTGTGGCAGAAAACATTTATGTGACATTTAGCCTAATTCCTAATGGTGGTAAGTATACTTCCCACTGCCCATAACAGTATTAACCTAATTTCTAATGGTGGGAAGTATATTTCCCATGGCCCGTAGCAGCATCAACATATATGTAACCAACACAATTTTGTTTTATTTTGGAAGTCCTTCACACTGGCAACACCCACGAACTGCTACGTTCTCCAATCGTTACAATTTGTTCGCCTGAGGTGTAAAANAAGTCCTTCACACTGGCAACACCCACGAACTGCTACGTTCTCCAATCGTTACAATTTGTTCGCCTGAGGTGTAAAACATTATATTTTCCATGAAACTTCCGAAAACATGGTTCTACGCACAATGGGACGTTGCATGTTTTGGAAATATACCTGGTTCTCCTGTNCCATGAAACTTCCGAAAACATGGTTCTACGCACAATGGGACGTTGCATGTTTTGGAAATATACCTGGTTCTCCTGTCGTGTACTTTCGTAGAGCATAAACAACAGAGTCTGTAAGTTTTCTCCAAAATAGGCATATGGTCGCCTACTTTGGCCAGTGTTACCTCTTCTGGAAAAGTTTGCTTATTGGCCAAGAAACTGACAGGTCGTCCTTTTCGTTTTCGATTCGAAAAACCTGCTATCAACTGTCTTGTCAGCCGAAGATGAAAACCGAGCTGGTCATGAAATGCCCATTCTCTTCTGCTGGTCTTCCACAGTATAAGTTAATTTACAATTGCTAGGACAGTGAGGAGATACATGATCCTGTGCCGCCATTCCCGGGAACATCGATCTATTGCGTGCCGTTCTCGCAGTTGATTGAAGTGATCAACGCCTCCCACGATCTCATCGTATGTAGCAACACCAGTTGGGCAGCTCACCTGACAATTTTTCCCATCCTTATTCTTTATTGAGACTGTTATGGTGCATTTAGGGTTGTTTGAGGTGGTGAGAATGATTACCCGTTTCCTATACATCCACTTGATGGCTGCAATACCCTCTTTGCACTGGAACGGAAACTCTTCTCTCTTCAGCTACACTTTCTCTTTCATCATTGCAGGAAGTCCTTTGCGGTTGGTTCTTACGGTGCCAATGGCATGCATGTTATCCTTCCGAAGGGATTTCATTAGTTTTAGTGTAGTGAAAAATTTGTCGAATGCAACGACACATCCTTTTCCCTTCAGGTCTCTCGTTAGGCCAAGTACTACTCTTTCCCCGAGTGTATCAGCCGTCTTCCCGTCTGTTGACTTACCAGTGTAAANTCTCTCGTTAGGCCAAGTACTACTCTTTCCCCGAGTGTATCAGCCGTCTTCCCGTCTGTTGACTTACCAGTGTAAATTTCAAATTTCATTACATGCCCATTTCTAGAGTTGGCTAGACACCACACCTTGTAGCCCCTCNCTTACCAGTGTAAATTTCAAATTTCATTACATGCCCATTTCTAGAGTTGGCTAGACACCACACCTTGTAGCCCCTCTTCACTGGTTTCAAGGACATGTATTGTTTGAGCGACGACCGCCCTTTGAACGGTATCATACTCTCGTCAACAGCCAATACACTTGATGCAGTGTACGCCTCGGAAATTGTGTTATTGAGGTTTGTGATAAGACACCTAACTTTATGAAGTTTATCATTATTTGGGTGATACCTTATAAGATTTTTCTCATCATTTATGTGAATTTTTTCTGTTACCTTTTTGAAATGCGATATTGTAGACTGGCCAATTGCAGGATCAGAACTCCAGTAGTGTTCAACTTGTGACAATATTATCATACCTATAAGAATGTTCATTCCAATTGCCTGCAATTCATCTACACATATTTCTTCCCAGTTGCTTGTTGTTTCATTTATTTATGTCACTGCCAAGCAGCTTTTTCGTTTTTATTTGTGTCGCATACAAATTGGTTTGCTGGACAATGTTTTCTATAACTTCCTTACTGAATATTAGCATGAAAAATTATTTCTCTACTGGTTGGTGTTAGCCTAGGATTGATTTCTTCTTCAGCATTCATATCGACAGCAAGTGAATCAATCTGATGTGCATCATGAGACCAATCCGCATCCATCGCCTCATCTTCAGTATTATCGCTATCACAATCATCATTACCAGACTCCACATTTTCCCTACATGAATTACTTGGAGTCCTACTGGTACTTGGCAGTGTATTAGATTTACAAGAAAGTATATCACTCACATGATCTTCCATGCATGCACTACTTAGTTCCTTACTGGTGCCTGGCTGCAAATCAAACGTACGAGAACTGCTATCCTGCTCCTCGATCGAACGAAATTCTTCTTCTGCTTCTTCATCTGGCTCTTTTTCGGAATCATCAGGGTTACTTGGAAGTGCAAAATATAGCTGAAGAGCTATCTCTGTGGTAAACCTCTTACGTTTGCTGGGCATTGTTGCTGCAAGTAAACAAAAATGTGAAGTTAGATAAACATAATTACTTTAATTTTGCAGGATAAAATACACGAAAATAATCATTTCACTTACCAGAACATATAATTCACCTTTAGTGCGTATAAACGTTAGTAGAATCCAATAAAATATTTATGAATATAAAATGTCATAAACATGTATAAACGTGTACAATATAGCTTTCTGGCGCCTTCTCCTCCCTCCTTTATAATGACTGTTATTTATCTTCAAGAGTTACCAACTTTTTTCATAGTTCACTGAAGTTACATGCAAATGGCAGACACAGTCAAAGGTGGTAAGTGGTCTTACGTTTGTTGGGCATTGTTGCTGCAAGTAAATAAGATTTTGAGGTTAGGGAAACATAATTACTTCATTTTACAGGATAAAATACACACAAAGCATTATTTCGTTTACCAGAACATATAAATCACCTTTAGTGATTCTAAAAGTTAGTAGAATCCATTAATATATTTATGAACATACAATGTAATGAATATGTATACACGTATACACGTCAATCATACCATCACGAGAAACAAAATCATGTTGGCTGGGCTAGAAAAAGAACTCGGGTCTTTCTGAAGCGTGTTAACCGCTGCGACACCTATATCTAAGGCCGTGACACCTATAGCTAAGGCCGTGTCTCATTTTAAAGAATACTCTTTCGAGAGAGCACTCTTTCGCACCACTTTGCGAAAGCACTGCTTCGCGCTCTCTCACGCTCTCGCTCTGTGAAATTGAGATAACCGCTCTCCGACGTCAGGCAGACAGCTGATGCCGAAAGACCGGAAATCATGTTAAGCTAAAATTGCGGTCATAGATATTGTAAATACTAAAATAGTTGAAATTATTCACTTACAGTTAAAATGCGGCGTGGGTTTGCCCCAGAAAGCTACTATNTTGTAAATACTAAAATAGTTGAAATTATTCACTTACAGTTAAAATGCGGCGTGGGTTTGCCCCAGAAAGCTACTATAGCCATATTCAAAAACGGCAATAGTGTAAACAAATATTTCACGTTTTCAGAGAATTCGAGAGAGTTCCAGCGAGTATACATCTTCATGCTTCCTCTGTGCTCTCGCTCTTTCGGGCTCTTTCAGATGAATTGAGACGACCAGAGAGCGTTCTCTCTGACGTCATAGTGACGTGATCGCGAGAGCACGAGAAAAAACTCTCTGGGAAATTTGAGACATGGCCTCAGTAACGCAGTTTTCCACACAGAAGGTAATTAAAGATACCATGTTGGCTGGGCCGTGGCTGCCGAGTAAGTTACCAGACGCTGATTGGCCAACGGCGTTCTGTCATGTTGTTGGCCAGTGACGCAATTTTACTGGCATGCGTTGCTGGAGTTCGCGGTTTAAGCTGCAGTTTCGCCTCTGTGTACTTGCCTACGTCCTGGTTTTACTGCGCACGTGTTCTTCTGCGCAATTGTGTCATTATAATTAGATATTAAGGCCCCCGCTTACCTGGAGAATCTTTCCCATGTTTGAGGCCGAGAGGCGCAGGAGCGATAAGGGCGACACTGCCACACACTTCATGTAATTCAGCTGCGACGCTGCGAGGAAGCGACCGTGCAGCGTTTGCAGCGAAACAAATTACTTGCTGGATCTCCACTGCAAGCAGACCATAGTTACTAGACGAGGTGCCCAGTCGTTTTTAGGAGTAGTACGTAAAAATAATGCTATTGACGGAATTACCTAAAGTTATATCCGCTGTAAGACATTTACACTATAGAATAAACAACATTAATGAAATATGACAAATGTTCTGTGTCGTTGCCAATTTCTGGAATTATGTTAATTTTTATTTTGGAAGTGAAATTTACATCTGGAAACATTCAAAATGTTCTGCTAGCAATATGATAAACCACGTACAGTAAACGAACAAATATCCAACTTCAAAGACAGTCGCTAGAAGCAGTTAATTCAGCAGAACCTGCAGCGTTGCTTGCAGCACTTACTGGTAGCGCATTGCCTGCCCAACGCGTATAATGTCTTTGTACGCCATCCGTCAAAAGTAGACCTAAGTTTAATTATATAACTCTAACGATCTTAGATTTTGTTGTAGCAATAACGACGTAAACGATTTTCCACAAAGTAAGCCGGCCGTAGATTTATTCGTCTCCTCATTTGCATTGGGTAATAAGTAGAGCCCGGAGGTATTTCGCGGATTGAGTTGACAGCAAGCTAGACTAGACAGCTCTCTATACGCTCGATACATTATCATTTGCTTATTGGTTGCTGTGATCAAGTGAGGCCTCTGTACAGGACCATTAAACATTCACTCACACTACTGCTTCCTGCTTATTAATGGCTCACAGTTAAACGGGGCGTGTCTAAATAACTGTCGTCCAATCACAACAATAGGAGAAAAGAGTAAGTGTTTGGAGTCTACCTCGCCTCCGAATGAATTCGTGAAATACTCGTGGCTCTAGTAATAAGAATTCTTATGCAGCATTGTTACTTAACTCAATATGTTTGGTATTAGCGGTATAGCAATTTCCTTCTAGCAGAGAAAATTATTTCAATGCCAATGTTAGATTAACGATGATTGACACATAATATTGCTACTGCTGTGAAAAATATGGGGGGTGAGAGAGAAGAAGCTAAGTGTGCCCCGCCGTGAGGTGTATTTTAGCTTCTGCTTCTAAGGCTATGTTACTTTTTTTTTTTTTTTACTGTAGGCAGCTGAGATTACTGACGAATGTCCGTTTATTTGCTGTTGAGGCACTGACGAGAGATGTTTTGGTGACTGGCTTGGAAGCTACACTCCATGCTGAGACAACTGATGTGCAGGACAGGTGGTCTCAGCAGTAGCAGACGACCGAAAATGGCGATGGTAAACGATAATTCTAACCAAGAAAAGGCGATATTCCTGTTACGTGCCGAGGATGCGAAAATAGGATGGGCTAGTGTTCAACTATTTTCACCTGAATANAAAAGGCGATATTCCTGTTACGTGCCGAGGATGCGAAAATAGGATGGGCTAGTGTTCAACTATTTTCACCTGAATAAAACTCCATACTATAATTTTTACAAATGATCTTATTATGGAAAATCACATCCATGGCTAATGCCATGACGACAATCTCGTCAGGCATAGCAGATGCCATTATTTCTGCTGCTGGCGATGTTGACGAGTGCCCCAGCACTGAGACCACTTACCGGCTGTTGGCGTTCCTAAATGATTTCCTGGTGATCAGTAATCTGAGCGCTGTCTGTAGAAAAATGAATGCAGTGTAGCTTCCTTGTTCGTGCACGGTAGGTGTGAAGGCGGCAGTGGGACACCAGAAGAACCAGAAGCCACAGAAGGACGCCTACTCTCACGCCTTTGTCAATCAGCGCGGNTTTTAGGTTAGATCACTATTTAGTGAATAAGTGTGCTTTGAGATATTTTCATACTTCCTCTAACCTACTTGTATTACAGTAAGATCAAATTCAAATTGGCAAAAGTACTTTATTAATACAATAGTGCTTGTTGTTTATAAATTGAGATATAAAAAAACACGTTCATCAATGTTGACTATGTGACTTTGACAGTTGTGTTCCTTTGAAGTAGTCCAATGTTGGGTACATGCGCAAAAGACGAATAATCGGTGTACGTCATCTTTAGTCTATGGTGCGACCACACGCCACGGCAACATGGCGTGGGTCATCCGCCAACCAGGCTCCCAGCGGCAAACTTTCCTGCCACCAACAAAGGAACCGTACACAACGCGGGGGAGTTCAAACAGACATAATAACACAGTCAATAAGTGCGTGAACTGACCGGGCTCCGAGAGCANGTCAATAAGTGCGTGAACTGACCGGGCTCCGAGAGCAGGCAGCCACGCATCACGGCGTAAGTCCCGCTACACAGCAACACGCAACCAATCAGCCATTGAGTTCCTTTACATCATGACCACCTCCACGTCACAGAGTACTTAATGCAACAGCTGTTCAAGGCTGGCGCTTGAACTACGTTGCAGTGTGTTTGAAGTACACTTTTTCCCACGAAACTGTTTAACGTGCGTCACGTGTACTCATCTACGAAAAGACGAGGGCTGCTGAGTGCTCTGAAGACGTCGAGCACACTGGAAACACCATTTCGGAGTACCCCAAACATAGCTAAAAACTGATTTTTCAAAGTGGTGTGTCTCAAAATATACACACGCCAGATACACACAAAAGTACTCAACGGCCCTGCATCGAACCTTCCTACAGATTTTCCACCAATAAAATTATAGTGTCACTGCTGAAAGTCNAATGCAACAGCTGTTCAAGGCTGGCGCTTGAACTACGTTGCAGTGTGTTTGAAGTACACTTTTTCCCACGAAACTATTTAACGTGCGTCACGTGTACTCATCTACGAAAAGACGAGAGCTGCTGAGTGCTCTGAAGACGTCGAGCACACTGGAAACACCATTTCGGAGTACCCCAAACATAGCTAAAAACTGATTTTTCAAAGTGGTGTGTCTCAAAATATACACACGCCAGATACACACAGAAGTACTCAACGGCCCTGCATCGAACCTTCCTACAGATTTTCCACCAATAAAATTATAGTGTCACTGCTGAAAGTCCCATAGGTACACGCAGTGCGACGAGAACACTGCGCGCCGATTCAAAGCCTTGCGCTTAGTGGTGATGGTGCACTTGATGCACGTGGCAGTGTCGCTCTTATCGCTTCCGCGCTTCGTGGCCTCAAAAACGAAAAAAAGCTCCATGTAGGCGCGAACTGTAGCCACACACGCCAGTAAAACCGCTAGAGAGCCAGGCAAGCACTGCGAATGCCGTCACATACTCGATCGTATGTTGAGTCGCTTCGCCAAGTCCTCCACTGCGGCAGGCGGCAGTGCTGGAACGTCTACTCCAACTGGAGCGTGATTCTCGTCGACTTTTCCGCTTATCGGGTGCCCGAGTACGCAAACTTCGCTAGCCGGGCGTAGCGGAGTTAACGAAATTATGATAGGCAAGGCAACTTTCATCCCGCTTATTGTTCCCACGATCGTGCCCCTGTCCCCGGGGCCGCGGTGGCTGAGCGGTTAGCCTGCCCGCCTCCCACCAAGACGAACCGTGTTCAATCCCCGGCCAGGCCAGTCCTGGATCCTCGCATGTGGGAATCGATGCCACTGGTTGGCGGGCCTTCTCGGGGATCTCCCGTTTACCCCACTCCCTCATTCCGGCGCTGCTGCATGCTCACCTCAATAACTCTCTTCGGCTCTCAAGATGTTTATTTTATGTTGCCAAGATAGGATTCCTGCTAGTTTCGACCAGATATTGTTAACTATCAAACGTTTTGTAATTATTCTCTGGTGATCTCTAGCTAGCTATTAAAACTTTTCTCCGTTTTCCCTACACATCCTTTTGTGTCAAGATTAATCATGTTCCACCGATAAGAAACTGAGTTAATCAAATTTTCTTTTTTCATTTAATTTTCATTCAAGTTAGAGAGAAAACGTTTTTTGAATAATTTTTAAAGTAAAATTAATTACTACGGAGCCTGTCTGCCACACTCTTCGAAGTTAATTATATTTTTAATTCAGATCGTTTATTTATTTTAAAGCTACAGATTTTATTATAATTCTAAACTTTATGAAATATTTTAAAAGCTGCTCTACATCATTTTGGTTATCAGTAAATGTTGCTCCACCAGATGTGTAGTATTGTTTGTTTTTGGTAGTTTTGGCTGTAGTTCAAAACATATACCAAACCCTTGTTTTTTTTAATTTTCTTATTGTTAAGAGTATTGTTTTCAATGTAAATCTAATATATAAAATTCTCCCGTCACAGTGTTAGTCACTGAACTCCTCCAAAACGGCTGGACCGATTTTTATGAAATTTTTTATGTATACTCGGTAGGTCTGAGAATAGATTTATATCTATTTTTTACACCCCTAAGTAATAAGGGTGGCCACCCCCAAACAATTTTTTTTTATTGTTTGAACAAAATTTTTATTTTTTATTTTTTTATGATGTGGCATCAAAAAATACATACCCTCCTAAATTTTCACCCTTCTACCACCAACCCTTATTTTTTTATAGCGATATTAGTAATTTAATAAATTTTACCCTAGGTCGATAACTGATCAATTATCATCGATCATTTATCGATCTAGGTTACAATTTATTCCCACCAGGTGTCTCCCAGTGACACAGCACGGAGTAGCCGGTCTCCACTTTCTCTCACACAATAACCTTTCTCTTATTCATTTGTGCTCAGATCGTAGTAGTGACGTGTTTACAATTATATTTTCAATAATTAAGTGTACTTCTTAATTAACTTTATTATTGATCGCAAAGCTGTAATGGTTTGTGTTTCCATTTTATTAATATTTATTAAATTATCTAATTTTATATTCCGTCATCGTCCACAGAGCTCCATGCCT
>NQII01007544.1:5596-90929 GCA_002778355.1 Clitarchus hookeri
GACGTGAAGCCACAATGGCTCCCTGTTGCCTTCCGCCGCTGTGGCTGACTTACCCTGGCGCCATGAGGTTCCAGTGGTCTCCTGTAGCCGGCCACCGCTGATAATATTCGACGCTCGCCGACACCTCGCACCACTACTGATGTCTTCCGCTGCAGTCCTCTAATGTCCGCGCACTCGTCTCGGCGACTACAGAAACTTATAAACTAGTTTACAAAGTCAGTTTCCCGTCGATACAAGCATGTGACATAGTTCATGTTGACTCAATAGGACCATATATTCTTCCACTTAACTTTACTAGATTGATGTAGAATGTGTTTCAGATTTCAGATACAAGTTCCTGATATATGTTCGTCAGCGCGTGTGTATTCGACAACATGTGAATCCAGCTCATTTGACCAATAATTACCATAATTACCTTATCCAGACTTCCCTTGGAATATTAATCGCAAGAGGATGTCCTGTTTTTTTACTAAAAAGTTTGTCGGATCTAATTGAAATATTTATTTTTTTTTCATAGGGGATTATGTAAAATGATAGTTAGCTGTCTGCAGGACACGTCGTATGAACCACTCCAGTACTATTCGACCATATTTGATAGAACTTACCGCGATGTTGCCNCTGTCTGCAGGACACGTCGTATGAACCACTCCAGTACTATTCGACCATATTTGATAGAACTTACCGCGATGTTGCCATGCCTGCCTCATTGCCAGAAAACTTGAATAGTTGCTTTGATTGCAACATGTAGATCTTGAAAATAACAGAATTACTAAATTTCTAATTATTGATATTTACGTTTCCCTTAAACGTAATTAGGAATTACAATTATGATTAAAACTTTACGCTTAAGATTTTTGACACGAGTAACCTTATCTACAAATTATTCTTATGCAGTTGTAATTTTTCCTGAATGTTTTTATCATTATTACCGAAACATGCAGCATATTAAAACATCAGGACACAATTTTGAAACCTGGCATTCATGTCTTCGATATTCAATTTCAATCCTACTATTTAAACGTGAACTTGAAAAGTTCAGAAATTCATAAGAATTTCCATGAAATTAACCGTTTTATAAATGCTAATAGATTTTCGAACATGCTNTGAAAAGTTCAGAAATTCATAAGAATTTCCATGAAATTAACCGTTTTATAAATGCTAATAGATTTTCGAACATGCTATTTATTTGGTTTACACCCTCTCTATGGGGTCTGCAAACCAACATTTGTTTAATTCATTGACATTGATAAATGTCTTCGGATGTATTGAAACATCTATAATTTCAAAAAATATCTTAAGTGTTTTATTTTTTTCCCCTTCCCTAACATTATGCTTTTTCGAAATCCATCTTAAGTGATTTGTAACTGCATTGACATTATTCTATAAAATTGATCAAACCTTAATAATTTCAAAGCTTCCTCAAAAAATAATGTTGAAATACATTTTTAATTATTTGGTCAAATAACTAAAACTCGCCTTATTCATCTAATATATATGAAATAAGAAGGACCTCTCCCCCCTTCNAATTATTTGGTCAAATAACTAAAACTCGCCTTATTCATCTAATATATATGAAATAAGAAGGACCTCTCCCCCCTTGACTATCATTTCTTTTGTTGCAGGTGTCCACTGTGGGCACGGAACGGGACGTGTCCAGTTGCACATTATCTCTTCTAGCAGGAGTTCAGTTGACTTGAGATGGGCAGCTATTAACAACGAGGTTTTGAGAGCCGATGAGGGTGAAATGAGGTGAAAACGGAGCTTCGCCGGAATGCNTGGGCAGCTATTAACAACGAGGTTTTGAGAGCCGATGAGGGTGAAATGAGGTGAAAACGGAGCTTCGCCGGAATGCAGGGCGAGATAATGGGTGATCTCTCGAGAAATCCTGCCAAGCACTGGTATCATCCGGCACGATTCCCACTACTGAAAATCCGGAAATGACCCGGCCGGGCATTGAACTCGGTTCGCCTTAATGAGAGGCTAGCAGTCTAATTACTTAACCACCACGGCCACTCTCCAACCAGGAATATGGCACCTATGCCCCCTAATTAACACAAAGTTCCCATAATTGTTTCAACTAGAATCCTTTCTTCTACTTTTTAAATGGTATGCACTTATTAATTAATTTTTGTCGAGGTGTTTTCACAGANTGGCAGGTCGTCATCCAAGAGGTGACGATAGGAAACTCCATATAGCGCCACTGTAAGGCTGTGTGGCCCAGTAAACATAACATTGATAATCCCAGCCCAAAAATTATGAGAAAACAGATGTTGGAAGTGGAATTCCCGTACTGGATGTGGGTTGATGTGTGCCTACAAATGCTCGTTTTGGAAAATGAAGACACCTTGCCTCGTGAAGTATTCTTTGTTGGTGAATATTAAAGTGCCGTAGAAACATGCGGCACGCCTAACTTTGCTTTGGAACCACTCACAATACGATATACAGCCAGGCTGGTCAGGAGGAGTAAGGGTCTGCACTGAGTGGTAGTGATATGCGTGTGATGTCTCGTCATAAAATGCAACATACTGTAGTCTGTGATGCGTTAAGTACATTAGCGATTACTCGAGCTCCGGCATGTGGGTTATCATAAATGTACATCGGGCTCGATGTCTAACCGTGGTTCACAAACATCGTGGTTACTTGCATGCACAGTTCCTGTTTNCATAAATGTACATCGGGCTCGATGTCTAACCGTGGTTCACAAACATCGTGGTTACTTGCATGCACAGTTCCTGTTTCACGAAAACGCCGATGAATTGAAGTGAATGCATGTGCATCTGGTAAATGCCGAGTTGGATACATTTCGGCAAATCGAAGACGCGTAGCTGATGCATTCAGCATCATTCCATCACACGTGAGATGTATGTCCGTCTGTTCCTCATTACTCCATCCATCTCAAACTTTAAGTACTGTCTGCTGTGTAAACTACCCGCAATGCTAGCAGGTAGGCAACCTAGGTGCCACTTGGTACGATAATAGGAACAAATGCAATGGGGCACTTGCCTGCAGTAACTTCTCATCCGTCCACAATCTTATGAACCTGTGGCATTATGAATTAAACGTTAGTCNATAGGAACAAATGCAATGGGGCACTTGCCTGCAGTAACTTCTCATCCGTCCACAATCTTATGAACCTGTGGCATTACGAATTAAACGTTAGTCACGGTTTCAGTTTACACGCCAAGCAAGACAGTGTTACAGGCTGCCTACTTCCCAGGCAACCTATTATTTGCATTCCAATTAAACATGTGATATCTCAGGTAAAGATAGGGATTAGCAGATACCACTACGCCGAACTTTTGTATTGCTTTTTGCATGCTGATTACTAAAATACCACGTCAAAATGCTTCAAGCGAAGGGTTACAAAGTTAAAATCATTTTGAGGGTGCCAACTGTTGTTAATGTATGAAGTGATGCACTCTCCGTAATGCCGTTTTATGTGGTAACAAACCATGTAAATGTTTGCCTGTATTGCAATTTGAGTTTCCTTATGGNGCGAAGGGTTACAAAGTTAAAATCATTTTGAGGGTGCCAACTGTTGTTAATGTATGAAGGGATGCACTCTCCGTAATGCCGTTTTGTGTGGTAACAAACCATGTAAATGTTTGCCTGTATTGCAATTTGAGTTTCCTTATGGCAAGTGGTTTCCTATTTATGGTTCGCTAACACATTCCCAGTCGCAACATTCCAGGGCATCTACCACCCTCAGAAATCTCTTTGGNAAGTGGTTTCCTATTTATGGTAGCATAACACATTTCCAGTCGCAACATTCCAGGGCATCTACCACCCTCAGAAATCTCTTTGGGCCCTATGTCATATATATGTTTCCGTATTTATGTGTCCTAAGGATTCTGCTCACGCCGGGTTAGCATACATTAACGACTCATCCTCTATATCGACCGACGGCATCTAACCTACAATCTAGATCATAAGAATTCTTCCTATTCTATGACTTCAAACATCATTTTCTTGGTCAACTCTATTCCACAAATTCAACTTCACTCTCTTTCCGATGCCTTCGTTCATAAAGACGATCTTCTTGAGCATGTTTGCGTTATGACTCTGGACACCCTGCGTATAACATTACATATTCACGTTGACTGTGATCGAAAGCTGCAAAACAGATGTGTGTGAACTACCGAATTTATATATTCTCTGCAGCACTCACGACATTATATTCACGAATTTAGATTCCATATAAATTAGAACAGGCATTGTTTGCGAGCTGTTGCTCATGAGCAGTTTGAGTGAGTGAGTGAGTGAAGAGATTTGGGCGGCTCTTTCCGGCGATGTATTGAGAGCCGGTAGCTGGTTAATAATCAAGCATTTTCTCAGCAGCTTGATATAAACAAACATTTCCCCTTCACGCCGAGAAATTGCTTTGGGACTGCGAGCAGATGCTTCACGTCATCACCACTTCCATGACGTCATCACGCATAACAGTTGAGTAACAAAGCATGCGCACTCGTCAGGTAGCACTGGACTAAACGTCAGTGCACCTGCCGCCATGGTTCAAGACAGCACAATGATTCAGAAATATTTTGTGGATATTTTTAAATTGAATAAATGTATTCTGTACTTCCAGAGAGTAATGGAGGAAACGCGTTGCAGTGGCACTGTAAAGCGTCAACTGGAAAAAAAGATCTTAAAATTCCACTGAGCGAACAACAGCCGTTCAGAAAGATTAGTGACATAAAAAGGAGAGTCAATAAAAACCAGACTTATGTCTATCTGGAAATAAATCAATTGTTTTAATGATTCCTGACAAGAGTTCCTCGATTTCCTACCGTTGGAGTCAAATCCATCAATATCNAATAAATCAATTGTTTTAATGATTCCTGACAAGAGTTCCTCGATTTCCTACCGTTGGAGTCAAATCCATCAATATCAAGAATGTCTTGTAATAAAGCATATATAAAATGTTCAGTATATTCTTAGTCTAATTTATTTACGTTCAATTACGCATACATTGCTGCATATTCAACCTCTGTACGTGAATGTATTTTCCAGGAGGAATGGAGCTCGGGTGTGAAAAATGTCCATTCACATCAATAGTAACCTCAGGTGAAGACATGTTGATACCAGCTGAATCAAAACAACGGGTTTCTTAAATAACGAACTGCAATGATTAGTGATAGGAAGACAGCAGTGATGAAACAGAAGACACAAAGAAATACAATGACGGAAGAAAAAGAGAATCAGAATATATATTTGCTAAAGATAACGAACGAAAAACTAGAATGGCATACTGGGCAGAGAGAAGAGAAAATTGGAGAGATGCCACCTATTTATATAGATTTCTAGTCATTTGTTGCTGTAATGTATTTAGTATTAAGTTAGTTTGGAACCTGAAAAGTTTGGTCTAGGCTATATATCCACTTCCGTAACCGCCAACTTTCTCTACTTACCTCTATATCTTCCTTTCTCCCAAGTACAAGGAGTAGAAGAGGATAAACCTAGTGATGTTGTCAAGAAAGGATGACAGGTATTTCTGTAAAGCTATGTGCGTGTGAAATGTGTATATATATGTTGGGAACAGCTACAAGTTGTTCGTAGCTTAACACACATTTAGGATATGAATAATATTTATGTTAACAATAGATAATAAATTGGTCTTGTTTTTTTTATAATTTCCATTGGAGTGTAAAATACTACTTGTAAAATATTGCATCATTGATGCTCTTTCAATCTACATCAGTAGTATGATTTTGACAGTTCGAGAGCAAGGACATAGGGCACGGGAGACGCAGCCGACTGTCGCTGAGCTGAAATTACCCTTTCCCTTAAAATTTTAAATTTTTTCCTTAAAATCAAATACTTTTCCCCCGAAAAACTTTTTTTTTTCCTTTGCATCTCCATTTTTTCCTCAAAATTTCCTATTAGTCCCTCAAAAGCACTGATCCTCATTTGTAAAGAAGATACTCCCAAATTCTCTTCTCGATCCTCCGGAAGAACTTGGGGGCATCGGTTTTCACTTGCAAGATACCACCCATTCACCACACTCCTAGACAAGCTCACCTCAACCCCTCCCCAACTCCTCCCACTGCTAAATCAAACTTACAATACAAATCACAAAAATAAAAGAAATATAAAATTCGAGGAAGGTTAACCTTACATTATTCCCCATCCACTATAGTCAATACCTCCTATAAGTCATAAAAAAAAATATTTACAAACCTAGAAAAAATTTACGTTGAAGACTTCTGCCTCCAAGTAAGATGTCCGTGACCTTGACAGCGACCCCAATGATCTTAAAGGCAAAGCTCGAAATAAAATAAAACAAACGTTAATAAAAATTGGAAAAAATTACGGAAATCAAGAACATACAACATTCCACCCTCCTTCCCATTAACTTCGCCTGCTCAACAACACCCTACCCATTACCAGCACCCCACTCCGACCACCACCCAATCATAAAATCAATTTAAAACCTGCAAATAGTTATAAGTTAACTAAAAATTGTGAATAAATTTGCATTGATGAATTCAACCACCATGCCTGTTGTCGAACTTGACATTGACCCCAATGACTTAAAACTAAAAAAAAATCACAAAATATGAAAAAAAATCGTAGAAATCTTGAACAAAAAACTATCACAGAAAACAAAGTTTCCTGTGTGTGACTCTGATATTACGATTCTCATAAATATGGCAGAGCAAAACCATTTCCTGGTGTGACGATCAGCAGGCGACCAACACTCGCCAGTTTTTATTGGCTGATTAGTCCGCAAACTTCCATCCATACAAATAAACAATACCAGTTTAAAATGCAAACTGTCCATGTCAGACTACAACTACCCCAAAACATACGAACCATTCGTACCACACATAATTTCCAACCACTCAGTCAAACAATTATCAAGTTGAGCCAACCATAACAACTGCTAATACCGACTAACCAACCAGCCATACAGACTGACCATTCCTAGCAGACAATAACTAGGGTCCATACAAAAAAACTTTACCAGCTGACCAAGCCAACTGACTAAGCAGATCATCCAACCATGCCAACCACCCATACCAGCCGACCAGCCCAACTAAGCAAACGAGGAACCGATACCAATAATTAACACTAACTAATTAATGAATCCTGGAGACCGACTACTGCCGACAGACTCTTGCCGACTTACTCCTGCCGACTTACAAACCAACCCTCCTCCCCAAACCTTCTTCCCAATCCTACTCCTCAAACCATCTCAATCCACCTCAACCCTTCCTAAACTTTCTCATCGTCAGTCCTCCTCCTCTACAATCCTCCTCAATATTCCTCATCTGCAATACTTCTTCACAATCCACCACAATACTCACCCAAACTCTGCATTCTTCCACAATCCTCCACCATAATCCTCACCAATCCTCTGAATATTTTTCAGTCCACAGCATTCTCACCAATTCTCATCAATTAGCTCCACATACACCACAAATGCTCTACCTGTTCCACAATATGCACCACACACACCACAATCATCACCACACACCACAACTGCTCTACCTGCTCCATAATCGATACCACACTTACCACAATCTGCACCACACATCATAATTGCTCTGCCTGCTCTGTAATCAGCACCACATGCTCCATAATCGCTTGCATTTGCTTCATAATTGCTCCACCTACTGTGAAATCAGCACAGCATACTCTGCAATAGCTCTGCCTGCTCTGCAATCAGCATCATATGCTCCGAATCTGCTCCAAAATCACCCCACAATCGCTCTGCAATTAGTATTGCACACTCAACAAACGATCTGCAATCGTCACCAATGCTCCATAATCGTTACCAATCCTTAAGAATCATCACGAATCCTCTCCAATTCTCACCAATCCTCCTCTGCTATGTTATGTTTTCCTTATCAATCTCTACCACTCGTCAGTAATTCTCAGAAATCCTTCCCAATCCTCACTAATCCTTCGAGCAATGCTTTGGTATGTCGTCTANCTGCCTGCTCTGCAATCAGCATCATATGCTCCGAATCTGCTCCAAAATCACCCCACAATCGCTCTGCAATTAGTACTGCACACTCAACAAACGATCTGCAATCGTCACCAATGCTCCATAATCGTTACCAATCCTTAAGAATCCTCACGAATCCTCTCCAATTCTCACCAATCCTCCTCTGCTATGTTATGTTTTCCTTATCAATCCCTNTCACGAATCCTCTCCAATTCTCACCAATCCTCCTCTGCTATGTTATGTTTTCCTTATCAATCCCCACCACTCGTCAGTAATTCTCAGAAATCCTTCCCAATCCTCACTAATCCTTCGAGCAATGCTTTGGTATGTCGTCTACCCAAACCCATACTTATAGCAATGACATTCATTCGCGAACTGTCTCCGAAGTGTTTCAAGAAGACTTAATCCTGTCGACTGATGCCTGCAGATTGGCTCCTGCAGACTGACTCCTGCAGATATTATTATTATTATTCATGTGTGCCAGTTCACATCCCTTGTACAGAACCAGATACTTTATCTTACATGTTCAATATAAAAANTATTATTATTCATGTGTGCCAGTTCACATCCCTTGTACAGAACCAGATACTTTATCTTACATGTTCAATATAAAATATGAGACCACTCCGATGCAACTCACACACGCCATTTGTGTGGGTACTGGACATTATGATTGAAAAACACACNAAAATATGAGACCACTCCGATGCAACTCACACACGCCATTTGTGTGGGTACTGGACATTATGATTGAAAAACACACACACAAAAACCAAAATTTATTTAAATAAATAAATAAAATATATATAGGGTGAACTGTAAAATATATTTTGCAAAAAAAAAATCAAGGGAACAATCTGAGAAAACTCATTACCCCACTTGCAATAGCAGGAACCGTAACACCATATCCGACAATTAATTTACATCATGCGACATTGACCTTGACCTTTGACTACAATCTTGAATGTCATGTTCTACTTAAAACAAAAAAGTTACAATTGTTTTCCAAAAATTTTTTACCATGAGAAAAAAAANTCTTGAATGTCATGTTCTACTTAAAACAAAAAAGTTACAATTGTTTTCCAAAAATTTTTTACCATGAGAAAAAAAAAATAAAATATTTGCATTGTCAAAGATGAAACTGGAGAAGAAGGTCGAAGCCCACAGTCTTCAGTAACCTAAGGTATTGTAATTTTTTTCTGTGAATTATAATGTCTGAAATTAAATAGTACTTTTTTGTTTTAAGCAGTTAATATTTTCCGATATGGTGGACCATGATTATATCAAGGTTGAACGACATAATTTAAATCGTCGATTATGGTGTCACAGTTCCTGCTATTGTGAGTGGGATAAATTAAGTTTCTTAGATTTTTCTTACGNACAGTTCCTGCTATTGTGAGTGGGATAAATGAAGTTTCTTAGATTTTTCTTACGATTCATATTTAAAAAATACGTTTTTCTCTTCACCCCATTTTTATTAAATATTGAATAAATGTGAGTTTTTCAATATATGTGAGTTTTCCAATCATCATGACCAGAATTTGTGCAAACAGTGCATATGGGTTACCCCGGATTTATCACATATTTAAAAATTGATAATGTATGGCAGAAGATCTGGTACTGTGCAAGGGATGTGAATCTAGCAGATATGAATCAAAATAAAAAATTCTGCAGGAGTCAGTCTGCACGAGTCAATCTACCAGAAACAGTCGGTAGGAGTGAGTCGGCAGGAGTGAGTCGGCTGGAGCCATGCAGCTGGAGTCATTCGGCTGGAATCAGACTGCAATAGTCAGTCGAAAGGAGTCAGCTGGTAGGAGTCAGCTGGTACGAATCAGCTGGCAGGATTCAACCTACAGGAGTCTGTTTACAGGTGTCGGTCTGCAGGTGTTGGTTGGCGCTGCAGGAGTCAGTCGACAGGAATCAGTCATTATGCAAAAATTTTGTGACAGTCAGTAAAATAATGTAATTTCTATACATAATGGCAGGGACAGATGAAAAACCTAATTATTGATAGAAGGATCGTTTGAGGGATTGGGATTGATGGAAGGATTAGTGAGTATTGGTGAGGAATGTGGAGGATTGCACAGAAAGGATTGGTGAGGATTGTTGAGAGCTGGTGAGGATTGCTGAAGAGTTCTGGTGAGTATTACAGAGGAGGATTGTTGAGGATTGNGTGAGGATTGTTGAGAGCTGGTGAGGATTGCTGAAGAGTTCTGGTGAGTATTACAGAGGAGGATTGTTGAGGATTGTAGAGGA
This sequence comes from Clitarchus hookeri, assembly GCA_002778355.1. Classification (NCBI taxonomy): domain Eukaryota; kingdom Metazoa; phylum Arthropoda; class Insecta; order Phasmatodea; family Phasmatidae; genus Clitarchus; species Clitarchus hookeri. Next base: position 15,804 of record NQII01007544.1, read on the forward strand.
TTGCAGAGGAGGATTGCTGAGGATTGCAAAAGAGGATTGATTAGGATCACTGAGTATTGCATAGAATGATTGCGGTGGATTGGTGAGAATTGTGGGAATTGTGCATGTGGTGTTAACTACAGCATGCAGTGCTGATTTCAGAGCGTTTTCAGAGCAACTGCGGAGCGATTGNGAATTGTGCATGTGGTGTTAACTACAGCATGCAGTGCTGATTTCAGAGCGTTTTCAGAGCAACTGCGGAGCGATTGCGGAGCATTCGGTGCTGATTGTAGAGCAGGCAGAGCTTGTGGTGCTTATTGCAGAGTAGGCGGAGTAATTGCAGTGCATGTAGTGTTGATTGTGGTGAGTTTGGTGCTGATTGTAGAGCAAGTGGAGCAATTGCAGAGCATGTGTTTATGATGGTGGTGCAGGTGGAGACAGTTTAGTGCANGCTGATTGTAGAGCAAGTGGAGCAATTGCAGAGCATGTGTTTATGATGGTGGTGCAGGTGGAGACAGTTTAGTGCTTGAAGTGTTGGTTTTGGTACATGTGGCGCTGATTGTGGTGTGTTTTATGCTGATTGATGAGTATTGTGAGGACTGATATTGATTGTGGAGAATTAAGTGGATTACGGAGGAGGAATGGTGAGTTTGTGGGAAAGAGTTGGTGATGATTGTGGGTGANGATTGTGGAGAATTAAGTGGATTACGGAGGAGGAATGGTGAGTTTGTGGGAAAGAGTTGGTGATGATTGTGGGTGATGATCGCAGAGGTTTGCAGAGGATTTGTGAGAATTACAGCAGATTTTGTAGTATGAGGATTGTGGAGCAGGCCTACAGAGTAGGAGGATCTAGGAGGAGGATGATTGTAGAGGAGGATGATGAGGAGTATTGAGGAGGAGGATTTAGGAAGAAAATTTAGGATTGAAGAGGGGGATAAAGGAGGACGATCTAGGAGGAGTATTAAAGAGGAGAATTGAGGTGAACTGAGAATGAATCAGTTGGCAGGAGTCAGTCTGCAGGAGTCTGTGTGCAGGAGTCATTCTGCAAAAGTCAGTCTGTAGAAGTCAGTGTTCAGGAGTCAGTTAGCAGAACTCGGTATGCAGGAGTCAGTGGTCGTTTGGTATGGACTGTTGGTATGATTGGCTGGACTTCTTGGTTGGTTTAGTCGACTGGTATGGGTTTTCTGTATGAACTATAGTTGTGGTCTACTAGGAATGTTCATTCTATATAACTGCTTGGATAGTCCCCATTAGCAGTTGTTATAGTTTGCTTAATTTGATGGTTGTTCGACTGGAGGGTTGAAAATTCTGTGTGGTATGGGTGGTTTTTATGGTTTGAGGGTGTTGACAGATACGGCCAGTTCGTTTTTTAAGTTAGTATTGTTGGCTTGTATGGTTGGAGTCGTGTGGAATAAAGAGCCAATAAAACTGGCAATGGTTGGTCGTCTGNGTTAGTATTGTTGGCTTGTATGGTTGGAGTCGTGTGGAATAAAGAGCCAATAAAACTGGCAATGGTTGGTCGTCTGCTGATGATTGTACAAGAAAAAGATTGTGCTCGGCCAGCTTTGTGGGAATCGAAACCTCTGTGTCACACATATCCANCTTTGTGGGAATCGAAACCTCTGTGTCACACATATCCAATTTTTGTTATTTTTTTCTGCATTATGTATTACAATTTTCTCTTAATTTTTTTAGGATTTAAATTTTTTTTTTTTTATTTTTACACAATTGCATTTAAGGTCATTGGGGTTATTTTCAAGTTATGGAAAACACTCAGCATGGTGGTCGCAGTCATAAATATAATTTATTTTCTTTGGTTTTTTATTAATTTTATTTAGAATACTAACTAAATTTTTTTTCTTTGGGTGGTGATTGGTGAGGTATATGGCGTGATAGGTAGGGTGTTGGAGTTGAGTGGAGGAAGAAGGGTGGGCTATCCTTATATGTTCTTCAAGTTTAAGAATTTTTCTCGAATTTTTTAAAAATTTCTTGATTTTCGTTTTCAAGGTCACTGAGGTGAAAGTCACGGTCATTGTGCTCCAGCATGGTAGACGGAATCAGTAATATCATATTTTCCTAAATTATTATAACAATTTTTAATACTTTTTTTATTATTTGTTGGGGGAAATGTAATGGTTAAAGGTGTAGTTTGTAGTGGGTGTGTGGGAGTGTGAGATTAATATATGTTTCTCGAATTTTAAATGTGAATAGTAGCTCGATCCTCCCTACATAGTTGCGATTGATCAAAATGGACAGTTCGGTAGTTCGTTTTATGCAAATAAGGGGATCGGTGCTTTTTGAGGAAAACGAGAAATTTTATGGGGAAAAGGGCGATTCCAACATCGTGGTGGTCGGCTGCAGTTCCAATGCCTCGTGCCCTTGCCCTCGAGTCGGCATAATCATACTACAAAGTGTATGATGGAACACTTCGTCATAGATTCTAGCAACGGATTCCGATCTCATTAACTCTTAATCGATACTACTGTTACGAATAACCAGCAATTTAATAANTTATCGGCGAGTGTCAACAAACGTAGTCTACAGTACTTCAATTGCCGCGTTGCCATGTAGTCCGCGAATACAAACACGGATGTCTGATGACAACATATATCGCTCGACAATTCAGTCTGAGCATCATGAAGAGCAGCAGTTGTTTTAGGAAAGTGTATCCAATGTTGTGCCTTTTCCTTCAGTGCTTCCACAACTTCCCAGAACGTGTATGACACCGTAGTCTGGGTTACACCTATCTCTTCTGCAACGCCAACTTGAAAACGGGGATCTCCTGCATACCTTAGGAACGTTGTCATTGCTGAGAGATCCACCTCGTGTGTCTGTTGATTCAGGAAGAAAGTGTTGCACAATAAATTCTAAATTTTCCTTTTTAAACGTGTACAATCCTTTACGTTTGGGTACGTCTGTGCCTCTTAGTCTTGTATAAATGATTGATTTTACGTTGCGGAACCATCACCACGAACTCGGCCATTGCACTTATCAGCCGCACTTAAGTAAGTTGAGACACCAAATGAGGAACCTCACTAAACTGTAAGCAGTTGCTCGATACGGTGAGCAGTTGTTTATTTTTATTTATACCAAACCAGGAGCAGTGGCTCAGCAGTGATGTCGGTCGAGCTGTTTCTTGCGAGAAGGTTGAGCAAGGCTGTATTTATTTATACAAAATCGAGCAATATCTTTGGATGAATGATTTTTGAGTAACTGCTTACTAATATGTATACCATCCTTTGTCTCAGCAGCTGTACGAAGAAAGCCGGCTATGAAATAACAGTCAAAAAGCATATCGATTTGTGGGAATATTCCCATGCGTAATGAATTAGATTTGGCAGTTAGTTATGCTCTAACTAATACATTCGTTCAGTTTACTTACATTCAAATCTTATGTGGTACTCTTCTTTTGGGCGTAACGGGACTCAATTGAAGGGACTGCTTGCGCTATAGTTCAAATGTTGAAATCGACCAGACATATGATATACCAGCAGGTTAATATTCATTTTAAAATATTATGATCCTGTTCACATCCACAAAGATTTTATTCTTGGAGATTTAGTTCACTTATTTTGTTTCGCATTTAACTAGTTTCGAAATACGAATTGCTTGATCTCACATTGCGTTGTCTCCAAGTTTGTAGCCCGACGATTACGTAACAGGGATTCTCGGTAGCGAAGCTGGACGTTACAATCCAGTTGCTGCGCTGGCTTAGGGGCTATCCGAGGTAAGTCTCGAGAAACCACCACCTCAAAGCCATATCGATGGTTCTGCCATATTGTGCGTTCTTTAGCATGTTGATATGATCAATAGCGCTAATCTGAACGTAAGGCAGCAGACTTCTGATAAACTGTTACTTAGTTTCACGGATTGCAAACTGTCTCCCGTATCGACGATTACATCCGAGTGCGTGTTGGCCATAAACATTTTCAATACTTGCTTAGAATTGGCTACGATGTGCTTTTAGTCTTCGTCCATTACCAGTAGCATTGCTGGATGATGAATACCTCGAACCTGTCTCCCACTTACACAGGAACTTTGTAGTCGTCTCATATTCCCCAACTGGCTGCCCTGAACACCGATAGAAGGATCGGCGTGGGATTCAGCTTTATGAAAGTGGTTGGTTACTTACATATCTCGTCTGGTTACAAATTAAGATCCACACAAATGTGATATCTCATAAAAAAACAATTCAGTAGTACTGCATCGTGCCGGAAGGAAAGATACAGGCATACAAGCACTCATTCTATGGAATAAAAATAGCCTGTTAAACACTTTTCAGCAATTTTTGCGTTGTACACAAGCAGCAGTACTTCGAACCTATTAATATGCACTGTGAAGTTTCGTATTTCCAGCTATGAAACCCTTAAAAATTGGGAAATATACTCTTTTATTTGAAAATATCAGAAAAAACTATAAATAAAACAAAAATAATATATACAGTTTATCACTAAAGTAAGATATAAAACTTATGAAGTAGTAAGTGCAAATAAAACCCATCACCCTATTAGAAGGGGTTGTATTCTCGGAACTGGAAAGCGTCAAAGTGCTACAAAGTAACTGATTGTCTACATTTCGTCGTTGTTATTTTTAATCTGTCTGAGAGTTCGCTAAATGCTCAGGGTACAACAATAAATACGATGTGATAATTGAAACATCTCCGTGTTTTGTTACTGACGGGGAATGTTATTTGTACTCACAGTTTCAAAGACTGCTTATCTTACCCCACTAACACACACTTCGTGTTCAATTTTTTTCAGCATTTGTAATTTCTGATATTTTCGTTTGAAAGTTTTTTTTTCTTTTCGGGGGTTGAAAACTACCATAATAACCATATAGGTCATAAACCGTACATAGACTTTTACCTCATTTCTCATATTTAATCACCTCCCACACGCGGTTACGAATCTTAAGAAACACTTTGTATAATTATTAATTATATTGTATATTATTAAATATGTCACTTTGAACAAAAATAATGATTTAGTCATTTTTTATGATCCTGTTTACTCAACCCGTCTTCTTGAATAAATAACTGTAGACGTATTACCCTAATAGAAGGGAAGATTTTTTTTTTCTCTTAGTTACTCATCAAATTTAGAAATTTTGTTTATTCTAATAAAAATATTGAGTTTGCATTATATTAGGTTCACAAGTCGGGGTAAATTATACTAAACTAAAATAATCGAAAAAATCATAAATATTAGAAAGATTACACCACAAAGTGTAATAATTCATTATTTTAAAGAAAAAATATTCAATGAGACTCTGGCCGTTACTAAGATAATGTAAATATGTTTACGTGTAAGAAAAATTAAGCATTTGGAAAACATTATGCGTCGTGGGTGGATGTGTTATGTTGCTTTCTATGAAGTAATCATGTAACGAAAAAACCAGAAACAGTGTTAAACCCACTTTACTACCCCTCACGGTATGAGATATGCAAGGTGAAGAAACCCATGCATTCCCCCTAACCCAAGCATAGACACTCATCATTAAAATCATTTCATCCCAAGTTTAAAATCAGCCCTTTAAGAAATATGCAGCGGAAAAAACATACCCATATGGTAACTCCAACTGCGGTGATTTGTTTAGCTCCCATTGTCAGCATACAAGACTCTTTATACGCTTCAATAATGCACATATGGTAAGTTTTGCAGGGACAAAAATGTTATACAGTGAGAAGATGCTGGCGTAAAGATTCGAACTCCACAAGTACAAAATCATAAAGAACAGTTAATTTTCGGCAAACAAATTTCTGTGTTTTCATACATTCGTGTGTGCACGCTCCATTAAAATATATATCTGATCCACGGTAAAACACCCCACCTTTCCTTTCAGAGTCCACTCACACTGCTAAGAGACTTTAGCCAAATTAAAAGTAACATGCAAACATGTGTATGTTTATGTGTGCGGCCTCTCATCCAGAAAGCGTCAATAGTATTCACTCTTTATGAATTACGCGAAATTAAACATAGCTTTATTCCCGAGATGCTATTTCACAATGCAGATTTATACAACAATATGGATTCCAGCAAAGACACACGCATACAACACTCATTCACCACCCTTCAACATTGTCGAGACATTTAAGGAAAACATTCACTAGTGCCAACAAATTAGAGCATATTGCAACATTATGGGGACCATGACATTTTAGAGATATATTTATTCAATTTGGATGTAGAAAATTAAAAATAATTCCCATTTTTTTGTGAACAAATTCTAGGCTCGAACCCCCTCATTTTATTAACAAAATAATTACATGCGAAATATTATTTTAATTCCGGCGAAACCAAATACACTTTGTGGTGCTGTGAAACTAAGAAATAAGCGGGAAAATATGATCATCCTTCACCTGATCATACGTCAAACACACACACCTACACACACACACAGAGAGAGCTCGAAATATTCCTATTGCATGCGAGACTGATAGATGCATTAACAAACTATTAAGACAAAGGCGTACTTAAAGAAGTGGTCACGAGTCCCATTACAGAAGTAAACAAGAGGCACGTGCAGTCGCAATCTGAGCTCGCGCACTCGGCCAGCCGCGCTGCACCAGGTGTTGAATTGGACTTTGCCCTAGCGCACTGACCGCCGGGGGGAGGCTTGTNTCAGATATCTGCACTCACAAGTCAACACCAGGGAAGACCCATGTTCACGGCGGCCCGGGTTCGATACTAGACATGTTCGGCACAAATTAAAAATTTTTAATATTTACTCCAGGTGAATTCTGGGATGGTTTTTTCGTCGAGTCCTTACTAGTGCCCGCTTACCTTAGCAACTCGCTCCGTCTTAAAAAAGTATAAAATTAACTTTTAATATTATTTTAGCTTATACACCACCTATAAAATGTAAACTCGCGCTTCTATTTTACGAGAATATAATACAGTTGCGAATGGAATATATTTTTGTGTTCATTATAAGAGAAAGGGGTTGCGCTATTTTCTCTGAGATCGAATCCGTTGCATCGGGCTTTCAGTATCACGAGCCATCCACGTTCCGGGGACTTAAACATAAACAATAGCAACTAGTAACGCAGAATAATATGTACGTATTAACTTTAAATACATCACTATACTGACCACAAAAATTATTTTGTATCAGTAATTTTATGCATATTTGAGGCCCACCGGGATAAAATTTTGCAATTTACAGGTATTTAAAGCTAACATTTCGCACACGATCTGTTGTTGGCCAATCTGATAATTCTAGGAATATATACCGAATCGGGTCATTATTATTCTCTTCGTAATCCAACGAACGACTCCTTCATTTGCTGATGCATATAATTAGAAATATTTCCACGCCCACGTACACAGTGGTCAATTTATGTTAAAACGTTTGGGAGGAAAATTTTAGCAGAATTTGCGACCCACTCACATCTGCTAATACGAGTGTAAACCTCATTTCATGAATAAAATAATTAACACTTAATTGTCAATGGAAAAACTAAGACAGTTTTGCACCTATTTTTAAATAAATATAAACACATACAAACAACGCAAGTCACCCAATTAAGGTAAGACAAGAAAGACAACCCATTACATAAAAAGGGGGAAAAGTTTCCCAGTAACGAACTTAAGATAATGCACTTCATGCCCCGACCAGTGCTACATATTTATATTTCCGTATCTTAATGATATTCCGAGGTGAAAAAAACCCCTAGTTATTTAAGTTGTATTAATCTGGAACCTTCAGAGGAATCGTCTATGTCCACACAAAAAAACCTGAATGTTAAAAAAAAAAAATTTAGTCTCTAATATAATATTGTTTTATTAATTTAGTACGCGTCATAATAACAGAGGTAAAAGAGATTCTAAAGTAGTCCCCAGTTAAATATGATCCTACAAAGGTACATACGTACGTTAGTTATGTATCAGCACTGGCATGGCAGTGTATCACATACACATACCAACGAAAAAATTTCCAAAGTTCAGAAGCGAGAGCAAAATTACCCATTATCGGTGTTAAATTTTGTAACAAACTTTGTGCACCTCCATCATGCCCAGAAATAGTTATGTTTCTTGCTGGCATACTTGTGCTCTTATCAGCCCCTCGTAATGCCACGAAGATACAAAATCTCGTGTAATGCAAGTACATAAGCAATAGATTCACAAAAAATATTAAAATACTGATGTTAACGCACATGAGGTTTATTATTCATGCATAATTTAAAAAAGTGTCAGGCAGCAGGAGAGAATATTCAGTTCAGAAGACCTACTGCAATCTGCGAAATGATGAAGATTTGGACACACTATGTCAGCCCCCCATACAAAATAACACCCCACGCCCATTTTGCAAAGATTATTTCTTCCATGGTGTCACATAAGAGAGAGACTGCATTGGCTTGAGCTCTCGTTTCCCATCACAAGTACGCGTAAAGTATCCTTTCTTTTGTACAAACATTTTCGCACAGGAAATCCACCTACACACCAGCCCATTCTTCACTCGGCCTCTTCCCCACAAAACGACGAGATAAGTTCGATTCCAAAATTGTCGATCCCAAAATTTCGACCTTCAACTCCTCAAAAACATTCCTTCCTCAGTTCGTTTGCTTGTCAAACAAAACCCAGCCGACTTAAACAGCCCGATAAATACTTCATATTTCAGTTTGAACCATATTCCCCGTACTGCATTTTATCATAACATTTTTCTTTAGAACAGACAATTGCATTCGAATTTATACATCACCGAAATAGTAAGACTTCAGAAAAGCAGTAGTGTAATGTTCAATAAATTAAATATGCACAACTAAGAACACATAAATGTATTGTCCTACTTTTTCCGTGCATTAAATCTTTGAATTTCTCTGATGTTTTCAGATGATGGATAGTTCACTATGGTTTACATCCATGTAACCGGTTCCTTAAGTTCACAGATGATTAAATATATCGCCTTAGTGTGCAAGGCATTCAAATGTTGGAGTCTATCAACAACTTCATTGGGGTCTTCAGGAAATAAGTCTCCGGAGTTCTTGTCCATTTCTGAAATATTCACGACACTTTTTTCATCAAAGTCAGCTAGCTACTTTTTTCGCCCTCAACACTATCTTCATTATCGCCCTTTCCTTTTTCGAACTCCTCGTGACGGAACGAAATCTAATATACGCTGAAGAAAATTAGGAAAAATCAACCAGATATGACACACTATGGCCTGTTTTATTAACGGAATATTCTCACAACACACAGTGAGCAGTGTAGCATCGATTGTGATTAGCAGGGGTATTAACGGGGGAGCATGTCATGTAAAAATAGCCTCCCATGAACCCTGATAATTATTGATTCCGGAAATAAGCGTTGAAATACTACTGCCATCGATACCAAGCACGAAAGAAACACATCACTTTGAATATTTACGGAAAAATGTAATATGAATACCTTACTGCCGGGTATAACAGAGATCACGATCAGATCTTGAATATACTATTGTAAATATGCATCAAGTTGGTTTCGAACCATGGCAATTACGTTAAGGTAATTCCTCGTGTTTCTTAATAATTTCTTGCGCCCGAGGGTGAAAACGAGCCCATACTTACACAAGTTAGAGTTCGCAACATCGCACCTCTGTCGTTTACCAGATATAGAGTAATTCTTTATTTCATTAAAATGTCGGCAGCAATAAATGCAAGCCCTATTCCCAATGCATAAATATTTACAAACTGTTCTGTGAACACTGCGGTAGTCCTTATCGCAGGGAATCAAGAAACGTGGCGGTAGAGATCAGGCGTCTTTCTATAATGGTTATATGGCACTGACACAGGACTGGACACGCTCAATACATCACACCATCCTCTCGACAGCAGTCTCTCACCTACAAGANCCTCTCGACAACAGTCTCTCACCTACAAGAGTGCACGCCTCAGATCAAGGTGAGCTAGGTTCGATTCCTGTTAGGTTTGCACCTGTATTTTCGCACATGTGGGAAACGTGATTGATGCCATTGCCAACACTATCTCCTGTGATGGACTTGCTGATGTCCTGCAGGATTTCTCGGGACACTTGAACTTCTTCGCCTCCTAAACGTCCTCACCCATTTCAGCTGCTAAGCTCTCTCTCAACTCAAAACACTAGGTGTCCCCTGAATAAAATGTACTGGTGTGGGCGGGTAAGCCACCTACCACGATATTTTAGAGTTAAAAAAAATCGCCTAAAACCAATGTTAATAAACGCATATAACTGACTAATAGTGACCGACGGGTGAAAATGTTTTTCATTTTCTCGAATCAGTCGTCGGAAACGCTGTTTAATCCACCAGTTTTCCATTGGATGATACCGAGGTTCTAGGAATTTGACGGCCGAAAATCAATTAACTAATATCTTAGAATGGAGGATCGTTTGTCCATAGGAAGATTGTTACCCATTTAATCCAAAGAAAAATAACGGATGTATTATATATATAAAAACGTAGGAGCACCCTGAGAAAACTATCATACTATGTTAGCACAGAAAAGGCCGCAGGAAAAATGTAAAAACCCCAGAAACCATCGCCTATGCACCAACATATATTTAGATTAATGTATATATAATATGCGTTTAAAATATTGTTTTTATATTAGGATATTATAAGCATATATATTTATACTACCCTATAATATGCATATATATTTATATTAAAATAAATCATGCATATATATTCTTTTTACTATATAATATGCTTAAAGGCATATCACATATGCAGTGGCGATGGTATGTGTGTGTTTGACATATGAACAAGTTAGGAACGATTTTGTTCCCTCATTATTTATTAGTTTTACAGCATCAAAAAGGATCTTTGGTTTCGACGGAATTAACGAAAAATTTTGCATTAAATTATTTTATACAAAAAAAAGGTGGAGGTCGAGCTAGAATTTCTTAAGCAAAAAAAATTGTATATAGCATTTATTTTCTACATTCGAAAGGTATTAATATAACTATAAAATATTATGGTCTCTGTAATGTATTTACTGCAATATGTTCAAGTTTTTTCGCACTTGTGAAGTCTTACTTTATATATCTCGACGATGATGAAGGGTGGTGAATGAGAGCTGTATGCGCATGTTTTTTTCTGGAATTCGTATTGTGGTATAAATCTGCTTGGTGGACTAGCATCTCGGGAACAAAGCTATGTTTGAGTTAGCATAATTCATAAAGAGTGAATAATATTGACGCCTTCTAGATTAGAGGTCGTACACAAATGCATATACATGTTTGCATGTTACTTTTCATTCGGCTATAATCACTTAGCAGTGTGAGTGGACTCTGAAGGTGAGGGTGGGGAGTTTTACCGATGATCAGATATACCTGTTAATGGAACGAGCGCACACGAATGTATGAAATTTGTTTGCCGAAAGTTTAATATTTTTTATGATTTTGTACTTGTGGTTTTTGAACCTTTACGCTAGCGTCTTCTCACTGTATAAATTTTTTTCCCTGCAAATTTTACTATATGTGCATTATTAAGCATAAAAAGTTTTATATGCTGACAATGGGTGCTAGAATAATAGCCGCATATGGAGATACCATATGGGTATTTTTTCCCAACTGCCTAAATTTCTTAATGTACTGATTTTATAATTGGGAAGAACTGGTTTAATAATGAGCGTCTATGTGTGGGTTAGGGGGAATGCATGGGTTTCTTCACCTTGTGTATCTCATACCTTGAGGGACAGTGAAGTGGTTTTAACTGTGTTTCTGGGTTTTATGTGTCATGATTCGTTCACAGAAAGGAGCATTATTTATCCGAACACGAATCATGATTTTTTACAAATGCTTAATTTATAATTTTTTAATAACGGTTGTTTACATAGTATATATACATTATCATTGTTATAACTTGTGTCTCATATAAAAAAGTTCCTTAAAATATAACAAAACTGATATACTAAATATTTTGGTTTTTATAAATTATAACAAAACTGATATCCGGAATATTTTAATTTTAAAAATTATTACAAAACCGATTTATAACATTTTTTAAACTTAAATGAGCAGGACATAACTCGAGATAAAAACGATATATATATATATATATATATATATATATATATGTATGTGTGTGTGTGTGTTTTTTACACACATTTATTTATGCAAACACATTTCAATATTATTATTATTCTGCATTAAAAAGGAATACTTTTTTGGCATGTGTTTTTTCTCTGAGTCTTGATGACTATTACAGACGTAATATATATATTTTTTAATGTACAAGCGGTTCCTTGCAGTCTTTATTTAATGTAACACGTGTTTAATTATAACTCCACCAACTTAGGGCTTCAGCGTTGTATGGGGCACAGAAATAACTCTGATGTTTTCATTCGTGAAGTTTTGTGGCGTTCGTCTCGACGAGCTATTGAAACGGCGAGCAGCGGCAATGCTTGTGAAGGTCCACAGAGTTTGTTCCGATGGGGCATGCATTGCGAATCGCCGACCCTTGGCTTCTTCCAAACGCATACACAGGCAAATAGGGAATTATGGCAGAGTCCAGAATTGCCAGAATTACCTCGTACGGAATATTTCCAATGCCAAGCCTTAGTTCGTGCGTTTCGCAAGTCTGTAGGCGGTATGCTTGTTGCGTGGTGTTGCCATGGATACGGCTGTAAGAAAGTGAAAACTTAGTTTTTCTCGTCTCCGTCACTGTACCAGATGGCAATCTACTTGATGGTGTACGAATCCAACGAGCGAAAACCTTGGATGCTGCTAAACTTTTTTTTTCACTTGATGTTTTTTATGTAAAAAATATTTAGTATGAAATGCACACACTGCGCTTCAAACAATTTTAGAAAGTAATTGAAAATTTCATTAAGTTCCATACACATCGGTCAACTGTGTTCTGGGTTGGTTTTCACGTCGGGTAGTGCTTCCCATTAAATTTTTTGAACGGGAGCATCTTCCATGGGTACAACTTGAGAGTAGATAACTTCCACGTGGACGTCGTCTTCTACAGGGATGGCATCTTCAACGGGGAAGTCGTCTTCCCTGGACGCAGACGTCGCGAGGGCTGCTCGGCGGGCCTTGCACCAACCCCTGAGGTGCGGTGTGTCGGGAACTGAGGTGGTGCCGCCCTCGAAACACTCCTTGCACGGAAGACAATCCCGTATGTCTTCGTTGTGCTGCAGGTAGGCCGGCAAATACATGAATACGGTCGAAATGTTGCAAGATGCGTAGACCAGGAGAAATTCTCGCGGCAGATACGGTAACTCGTCCTGTTTGTCTAAGGCACCAAGCGAACGCACCCTTCCAAATGCCAAAATAGCCGAAAGGATTTTATGGCCGCTCAGACAACACGCGTACATTTCTAAGGGCGAAAAAAATTACTGATTTGCCATGGGCACTTAGGATGTGCCTTATAAAAAGTGTTTTTAAGAGGGGGAAATGGTCCGCCCTCGCGATTAAATTAGGCAACTGATTGGTTGGAACGAAGGTTTCCGAAAACACCCAAGTAATTAGCTATTGAAAATCTTTGGTGGAGCAGTTAAATGCATTGGAAGGGGTTTGGAAATTTGACAATGAGAGTCAGGGTGGGACAATTGGTCAATTAATTATATTGGAAGGGAGGAGTGGAATAGGTCAGGACGTATATTGAGCACTGTGCTGGGGACATCACCAGCAATGTAAAACAAAAGACAAACGAAAAAACCAATATGGCAAACGGTGGTTGTATTGCCTACCAAGATAGTGGACCGCACCGACCAAAATGGTGGGCGGCTGCACCTACCACGATGGCAGACAGTATCTGTGTCGCATACCCAAAATGGCGGACTGTATATTCCAAGATTTCGGACAGCACTAACCAAAATTGCAGACGGTGGCTTTGACGTCTACCAAGATGAAGGAGTTCACCTACCAAGATGGTAAAATGAGTATTGGTGAAGAGGGGTCTTGTTAACCTCGGGAAATTAAAGTTTTTTTTTTAATTTTGTAAATACATTTATTGATAATTTCAAATATTTTTGAATATTTTTATAATATTCTTAATTTAATTGTTCAATTTTTTTTGGAAATTTTGTGGAGTTTTGGGGTTAAAGGCTAGGGTCAAGGTCACATGGATCCAAGAAGGCCGCCGGCCGACTGGAGTGATGGCACGAACAGCTCCAATGGTCCATTCCCAAGTCCCGATGTGCCAAAGTCCCCACAATCCCTCTATTCCTGCAATATGTATTTGAGAAGAGCAGGGTTTATTTTGTGAAGGTCACTACTTCGAGAAGGATACCCACTCCAAGCCTCCTAAGGTTTCGGACTCCGAACAACTCGCTCAGTACACGAAGGTTTTGAACAGGTTTCGTATATTTTACTACAAATGTACACACTTGGTCAGAAAGTATAATGCTGAGTTTCTGTTGAACATGATGTCTACCACAGGCCACACAGAAGGTGCAGCACTGCTTAATGTTATGAATTCACATCCGACGATATCCGAATTTGCAGAGATGTCATTATCCCGCTGTATCATAGTAAGTAGCAGATATGTCACAAAGAATCTCACTTCGTGGCTTGCTGTGAGCGTGGTACATGGGTTTCAGTCAGCAGAGGTTCTACTTTTCCGGTCATGAAAGAGTTCGTTTCTCGTAAAATAAAAATAAAAAGTTTTAATTCGTAAACAGATTCAATGATATTATATTGTCACCTCCAGCACATCGCTGCGTCAAACAGTTACAGAATTCCAATCGTTTTACGAAGTCCACTTATACCAATGCCATAATAATTTATTTGCTGCCACACAGGTCCCACCAAATGCAGCCCCTAGACCGCAATTTCATGGGTCTCTTAAAGCTTACTACAGTGAACACGTTAGAATTTGGTTACGAGATAGCCATTGACCATAATTCATGTACAAGACATGGAGATGTTTGAGAATAAGTATACCAATTTCTCGTAAACAGGCGTTGCATGTAATTTTGGATTGCAACATTCCAAAAGACTCGGATTTCATTACAGCTTCACGAGAAGTTAAATACAGGAAAGAAAATTAAGATTTTTCTGTAAATATATACGCTACATATTTGGAAGTTCAAAACAATGATGAATACAGAGTTTTTCTTGGCATATCTGCATCGTCATTAGTGATAGAATAACCTGATACATCATCCATCTCTTAAAGTCTAAAAGACGTCACCCACATATCCAAGTTTGGAAGAGAATTTCCACAAGAGGTAGGGACCCATCCACAGCTTCTGTGATAATGTCTTTATCTAACAAGAAACCACTAATGCATTCCTGAGGAAGGTCAAAGGAAGGAGGCATTGAAATAGAGGGATATATCTCCTGCAGATAGAGAAATGCGAAAAATAAATGTGGGACAACAAAGTAACAGAACTTAATCTGGGGAGAAAAGATGACGAAAGTTCAGGTGCTGAAGAAATTTTATTACTTGACAGTGTAGAATCTAATAAAGTTAAGGTAGGCTTCATGTTTTGTGGACACAATTTTCCAATGGACTTCGGTCAAGAAATGTGGATAGAGTGCAATGTACATTTTGTGTGGCAATCACTTATTTATCTATGTTTTTGATATCACACACTATTCCTCAAGTGTTATGAATATTAATGTAAGGTGCATTCATAAAACAATGTAGTAAATTGTTAGCGAAATATATTTTTTGGTTATTATGTAATTTAATAATGTTTCTTAATGCTTTTTATGTGTATTCTTACATGAGTCTGACATTAGTAAAATTTTTTCTGAAGATCATGTTATTTTTCTTTAAGTCAAACGAGAATAATGATGAGTTTTACAGCAAAATAAAACATTTTATGAACTTGACAAAATAACCTCAGCTCATCGATGTTGCTGACAATGTGTAGATGTAAATTCGTCGCTACCAGTGAGGATGCCAAGCCGTCCCTCGCTGCAGCCAGACGTGACGCTGCAGTGGCTCCCTGTTGCCTTCCACCGTTGTGGCTGACTTACCCTTGCGCCATGAGGTTCCAGTGGTCTCCTGTAGCTGGCCACCGCTGATAATATTCGACGCTCGCCGACACCTCGCACCACTACTGATGTCTTCCGCTGCAGTCCTCTAATGTCCGCGCACTCGTCTTGGCGACTACGGAAACATAAAAATAAGTTTAGAAAGTCAGTTTCCCGTCGATACAAGCATGTGACATAGTTCATGTTGACTCAATAGGACCACATATTCTTCCACTTAACTTTATTACAATGATGTAGAATGTCTTTCAGATTTAAGATACAAACTCGTGATATATATTTTCGTCAGCGCATGTGGGTTCAACAAAATGTTATTCCAGCTCATTTTACAAATAATAACCGTCATTAACTTATCCAGACTTCCCTTTGAATATTAATCGAAAGAGGAGGTCCTGTTTATTTACTAGAAAGTTTGTCGGATCTAACACAAAAGCCTTTTTTCTCAATGGATATTATGTAAAATGATAGTTAACTCTCTGCAGGACACATCGTTTGAACCACTCCAGTACTATTCGACCAGATGTGACCGAACTTACAGCGATGTTGCCATGCCTGCATCACTGTCAGAAAACTTCTATAGTTGCTTTGATTGCAGCCTGTAGAGCTTTAAAATAATAGAGTTACTCAATTTTTAATTATTTATCCTTACATTTTCCTAAAACTTTATTAGGAATTACAATTATGATTAAAACTTTAAGCTTAAGATTTTCGAACCGAGTGTCCTTATCTACAAATTATTCTTCTGCAGTTCTCATAATTCCTGAATGTTTTTATCATTATTATAGAAACATGCAGTATATTAAATCATCAGTACACCATCTTGAATCCTGGCATTCATTTTCGATATTCAATTTCAATCCTAATATTTAAATGTGAACTTGAAAAGTTCAGACATTCATAAGAATTTCCATAAAATGAACAGTTTTATAATTGCTAAAATTTTTATGAGCATGCTATTTATTTTGTTTACACCCTCTGTATGGTGTCTGGAAACCAACATTTGTTTTATTCATTGGCAATGATAAATGTCTTCGGATATATTGACACAATTATAATATCCTCAAATTTCTTAAGTTTTTTAATTTTATCCCTCCCTAACATTATGTTTTTTCGAAACCCACTCCTAAATTATTTGTAACTGCAACGACATTATTTTATAAAAATCAACAAACCTGAATAAATTCATGGCTTCCTCAAAAAATATTGTTGTAATTAATTTGTAATTATCTGGTCAAATGACTAAAACTCGCCTTATTGTTCTAATATGTATGAAATAAGAAGATCTGTGTTATATGTATATGCTACATTAATAACACATATCCTTTACAATTTCGTTTTATACTCCGAAATTATTATCTACTCGTACTTTACTCCTTTGCATCTATAATGTTATGGTCTTCAAATTAAAATTAGTATAAAACGTTTCTATATTTTAAAAATATTTATAGTAAAATAAATTTGTTGTAAATATTACATTAGAAAATGAAATTTTTAAAATTTTTTTAATTATAACATGGCATAGATCCTAGGTGAGAGCAGAGAGGAAGCTTCTCCCTCCAAGCTGTGGTGTTATTCATTATAACAGAACATAAATATAAAAATATAAAATATATTTCGTTGCTCACATTTGTTTACTCCAGTCGGTTTTTCACAAAAACTAAATACCATAACAGTAATATAATAATAAGACTTCTGTATCTGTGTATTTAGAATGTGGCTGTGAAGGTCCTGAGGTGCCACATACTTCGTGTCATCTCGGGCTTGTTCGGCAGTCTTCGGCAGCTGGACAGATTTATGGTCGTATATAAAGAACTGTTGAATTGTAATACTGGGGTCGTATAGAGTAGTGGAAACTATGACGAAATCTATGGAAAATATTGTATTACTGTGAACCATTTGGTCGCAGTGACTAGATGAATAAAGCATACATCACTGTAGATTTGAGAGAAAAATTTTATAACGCAATTACTAGAGTTTATGAGGAGATGCTGATTAATGTGCAAGATAATATTGTGAGGCACGCGGCCAGATGCTAGCGAATGAACGGCTAACAATTTGAACATATCTTGTAAATCCCTCCTGTCTTACAAAGTTTTGTCCACCCTTATTTTAGACTGCTTGTTCGGCTCCTTATTCTTGCACTGTAGAGTGGTTTGCATTAACGTGCGCTGTATAACGTTACGCATCCCATCTGGAGCACAAGAGTGTAATATTTACAGTTTTCATCACAGCACTACTGTGTTGCTGGCGCAGTGCTCCACACACGACCGTACGTTAGATTCATGGCACCGCTGAGACCAAATTGTTAGCCATTATAAAACTGACCCTTATATTTCCTTCCTAGTTTACACTTCCCCACGTAACACAGGTGTTACACAACGTCATTATTTACTCGGTGTATACTTTAGTGAGAGTGCCCAAGTGGCAGTCTTAGCTTCATTTTGGGTGCACAGGCTGTCATAGTAGTTTAGGTCTGAGCATTCCCACAGCGAACAACTGAGACGTCTGCACGCACGAACACGCACAAAGCCCAGATTACCTCGGCCCCGTACATCTCAATATACTCAATACTATAAATATATTGTAGTGAAATTATACATCACCATGAGAAGCACAATGTGCCCCAGTCATAAACCAAAACTTACGCCGAAATAGTTATATGGCTGAGCGATCAGCGAATGTAGTGTCATATTGTAACTTCACTACACATAGAGACTGGGACTTCCCACAAGCCTTCAAAATACAATTCCTCTAAGAATACATCGAGGTGATCAAGATTATATATTTCATGTCGTGGAACACAGAGCAGTCACACTCCGGGTTGTGAGGGAGCGGGTGCACTATGTATTGCCTACTGCAGTTGCCACTGCCTGGTACTGCGCATGCGCTCTCTGGTGCAGCGCTATACACCTGCGCCTGTGGCAGTCTGTCTGCCTAGGAAGTCTCTGACTCCTCACCTATTCACTTTCATTTCTTCTGTTGCAGGTGTCTACTGTGAACACGGGAGGGGGCGTGCCCAGTTGCACATTACCTCTTCTACCAGGAGTTGAGTTGAGTTGGGCGGCTCTTAAAAAACGAGGTCTTGAGAGCCGATGAGGGTGAAATTAAGTAAGAATGGAGTAGTGGAGGAATGCAGGGCGAGATAACAGGATATCTCCCAGATATCCTGCCGATCATTGGCATCATCCGGCACTATTTCCACTTCCGAAAATCCGGAAGTGACCTGGCCGGGCATTGAACTCGGTTCGCCTTAATGGGAGGCGAGCAGTCTAATTACTCGATCATCACGGCCACTCTCTGANAACTCTACCACCACGGCCACTCTTCGACCAGGAATAAGGCACCTATGCCTCCTTATTAAATCAAAGTTCCCATAATTGTTTCAACTAGAAGCCTTTCTTCTACTTCTTAAATCGTATGCAATTTGTAAAATTTCTTCTGTCGAGGTGTTTTCACCGAGACTAGGCCAAGTTCTGCTTCCATACTTAATCTAGAATAACCTGTAAGAATGGAAGGCTACCATGGCCACTATAGTGGTAATGTATCCCCAACCACAGTAAAGCACCGACTGGCGGGTCCCGTTACTTGTGTTTTTTTTATGCTAAAGCGTATGAGGCTTAGCCATGACACGCACACAAGTCCCATCCTTACACTGTTCCTCCAACTCTCCCTTTGGCTTTAAGGTTGGTAAGAAATGTTTCTTTAATATCGGTCACTTCTTTACAGACTGAGTCGATAATGTATACTAACCTGGCGTGAGCGGAATCCTTAGAACAAATAAATAAGGAAACAAATATACGACATAGGGCCTAAAGATATTTCTGAGGTGGTAGATTCTCTGGAACATTGTGACTTGAAATGTGTTATGTAACTACAAATTGGAAACCACTTGCGATAAAGCAACGACAATTGGCAAACAGGCAAATTTATAGAAGACAGGTCACCCCACAAAACGGCGTCACGGAGAGTACACCCCTTCATACAGTAAATAAGAATAGGCAACCATTGAATGCTATGAATTTTTTAACCCTGCACTTTAAATCATTTGACATGGCATGTTAGTAATCAGTATGCAAACATAAATAAGAAATATTCGTCTTGTTAGTATCTGCTAATCCAACAGTAAAACAGAAATCACTTGTTGAGCCTGACATCATATTTGTAGTTATGTGGGAAGTAGGCAACTTTGAAAAGCTGCTTTGGTGCCAGACATACCATTTGACAACCTGGTTAATATTATTGTTCTAATTCAGCTGGAATACCCCTTAGTAAATGGTGGTAATGTGGGGTGGTCGAAAAAAAAAAGACACCATTTTCGAGCAAAATTGCTTTTTTTGGAATGCGGAAAGTTAACATGGTTACAGCATTTGCTTAAAATGTGAACCACCCATCTCCATACATGCACGAATGCGATGCTCATGTGATTGGCGCACATGTTCAAACATACCAGATTTAGCCTAAATAGTATGGGTGTGCATTTTGTATACATTGCCAGAGATCCTCCACATTGACCACTTCAGTAGATTACACATGTGCCTTCAAGTGACTCCACAAGCTAAAGTCGACTGGGTTTCGTTCTGGTGATCTGGGTGGCCAAACCAACGGCTCACCTGGGTCAATCCATTGCACTGAGTACCGCGCATACATCTACTGCCTTGCTGTACGACTAAAGTGTGCCGGTGCAACATCTTGCATGTACCACGTGTCGTTTCGTAGATTCAGTGGTACATATTCAAGTAGTTGTGGCAGGTTGTCAACCAAGAGGTGCTGATAGGACACTCTATATAGGTACACGGGAAGGCTGTGTGGCCCAGTGAACATAACATTGATAATCCCAGCCCAAACATTATGAGAAAACAGACGTTGGATGTGGGATTCCCGTACTGGATGTGGGTTGATGTGTGCCTACAAATGCTCGTTTTGGATGCTGAAGACACCTTGCCTCGTGAAGTATACTTCGTTGGTGAATAATAAAGTGCCGCAGAAACATGGGGCACGCCTAATTTGGCTTTGGAACCACTCGCAATACTGCATACAGCCAGGCTGGTCAGGAGGAATAAGGGTCTGCACTGAATGGTAGTGATATGCGTGTGATTTCTCGTCATAAAATGCAACATACTGTAGACTGTGATTCGTTAAGTTCATTAGCGATTCTCGAACTCTGGCATGTGGGTTAGCATAAATGTACATCGTGCTCGATGTCTAACCGTGGTTCACAAACATCGTGGTTACATTCATATACAGTTCCTGTTTCATGAAAACGCCGATGAATTGAAGTGAATGCATGTACATCTGGTAAATGCCGAGTTGGATACATTTCGGCGAATTGACGACGTGTAGCTGATGCATTCAGCATCATTCCATCACACGTGAGATGTTTGTCCGTCAGTTCCTCATTACTCCATCCATCTCAAACTTTGTGAAGTACTGTCTGCTGTGTAAACTACCAACGCAATGCTAGCAGGTAGGCAACCTAGGTGCCACTTGGTACGATAACAGGAACCAGCGGAATCCCAATAGCGGGTTTCTTAAATAACGAACTGCAAAGATTAGTTCTAGGAAGACAGCAGTGATGAAACAGAAGAAATCAAAGAAATTAAATTAAGGAAGAAAAAGAGAAACTGAAAATAGAAGTGGTAAAGATAACAAAAGAGAAACTAGAAAAAAATAAAGGGAAGTGGATATATGCCACCTATTTATATAGATTAATAGTTATTTCATGCTGTAATGCATTTAATATTAAGTTAGTTTCGAACCTGAAAACTTCGGGCTAGGCTGTAAATCCATTTCTGTCACCGCGAAATTTCTCTGCTTACCTCTATACCTTCCTTTCTCCCAAGTACAAGTAGTAGAAGAGGAGAAACATAGTGATGTAGACAAGAAAGAATCACAGGTATTTCTGTAAAGCTATGTGCGTGTGAAATGTGTATATGTCTGTTGGGGACGGCTAAAATTTGTTTGTAGCTTATCATACAGTTAGGATATGTATAATGTTTATGTTATTAATAGATAATAAATTTGTCTTGTCCTTTTCTTATCATTTGCAATTAAGTGTAAAATACTTCTTCTAAAATATTGCATCATTTATTTTCTTTCAATCTACAGCAGTAGTATGATTAAGCCAGTTCGAGAGCAAGATCACAGGGCCACGAAGCCACAGCTGACTGTCGCCGAGTTGGAAGTACCCCTTTCCGTTAAAGTTTTCAATTTCATCTTAAAATCAAATATTTTTCACCTAAAAAACCTTTTTGCCCTTTTGCATTTCCATTTTTTCCTCATAATTTCCCATTATTCACTCAAAAGCACTGAACCCCATTTTTTAAAAATATACTTCCAAAGGCCCTTCTCGATCCACCTCAAGGACTTGGGAGGGGGGGAATAGGTTTTCACTTGCACGACATAACCCCCTTCACCACACCACTACCCACACTCACCTCAGCCCCTCCCCAACCATTCCCATAGCACAATCAAACATACAAGAAAATTCCAAGATGGTTAACCTTAAACTCCCCTTCCCGCTATAAACCTTACCAACTGTCAGTCATCTATCTACCCATGTTTAAATAATACAAAAATAAATAATTTTAAAACCTACAAAAAATTACATTGACGACTTTTACCTCTATGTTAGATGCCAGTGACCTTGAAAGTGACCCCAATAACCTTAAAGGCATAGCTCGAAATAAACTAAAACATTTATTTATAAAAATCTAAAAAAGTTCTAGGAATCGAAGACGATATAATATTACCCCACCCTCACCCACTCCACACCAACAACCTCACCATCACCTGCTCCCCTCTCCGACCAGAATCTAATCATACTTTTTTTTTAACTGAAAAAAAAATTTAAAATTAAATAAAAATCGCGGAAATAGTTACAGTGATGAATCCAGCCACCACCTTAGTTGTCGATCTTCACATTGACCCCAATGAACACAAACTTGAAAAAAAAATCATAAATTATAAAAATTAATCATAATAATCTCGAAAAAACTATCACAAAAAACAAAGTTGGTTATGTGTGACTCTGATGTTACGATTTTCATAAATATGGCAGAGCACAACCATTTCCTGGTGTGACGATTTTGTTACTGAAGGGGAATGATATTTGTACACACAGTTTCAGAAAACTGCTTATCTTACACCAGTAACACACACTCCGTGTTCAATTTTTTTCAACATTTGTAATTTCTGATATTTTCGTTTGAAAGTTGTTTTGTCATATTTTCGGGGGTTGTGTAAACTACCATAATAATCATAGAGATCATAAGTTGTACATAGACGTTTACCTCATTTGTCATAATTAAACACCTCCAGACGCGGTAACAAATGTAAAACAAGACACTTTGTATAATTATTAACTATATTGTTTATTGCAAAATATGTAATTTTTAACAATAATATGTACCTATTATATCCTTTTTTATGATCCTTGTTACTCAACCCGTCATCTTGAATAAATAACTGTAGTCGTATTAACCGCATAGAAGGGACGATATCTGTACCTAAGTAACACATCAAATTTTGCTATTGTGTTCATGCTAATAAAAATGTTGTGTTTGCATTAGATTACGTTCACACGTTAGCACCAAACAAACTAAACTACAATTATTGAAATCATTTTTTATAAATATCAGAAACTTTACACCACAGAGTATAAAAAATTCACTATTTTGCACGTCTGTTAAGTTTTTGCCTCCAATATTGTCGTGGAAGAGAGGAATTTCTGTTAACTGTGTCACCAGCTTTTTTTTGCAGTTCATATTCTAAAGACGATTATTGCACATTTGTCCAATTCCGTTTGTTAAGTACAGACGAGCGATTTATATAGATTTGCCTCATCATAATTGTGAAAATGTAATAAAAGCTGCAAAATACAATTGAAATTCGCGATTTACGAAACTAAATGATAGATTACGGGTGATCATGTAAGAAAAATCGCACACAAGAATTCTATCTCGTTCTCGCCTTCACAAAGTCCAGCTTGCCCGCTTACTTATATAAGAACTAGCATCGCAGCACGCTGACATCTTGCGTTAGAACTTTGGCTCTATCGCTAGTGTGTTACTGTTGTTTAGAATCGCATTTTTCTCGCGAGGTAAGTGAGATACTTGTAGAAAAACTAATATGTTAAAATGTTGTCTTTGATNGGTGAATTAAGCTGGAAATTGTGAAGGGGGTAGGGGGGGGACAAACGCCTAGCACTTATTATTTTGTTGTAGTAATATGACTGAATCACAGATATTTTAGACACGTCTTGTGTGGTTGTTCCGGTTCTGCAAAGGAAGAATTCTAGGTCCAAGCTATAAAAAAAAATCCGCGCGAAGGCCTTGTAATGTAGAAGCAGGCAGTACTAAAACGATTACGGCTTGAAAGTGTATATATGTATATATGTATGTACATATATATAGACAGAGAGGGAGAGAGAGCTGTGTATTCTAGCCAGCTGCTAAAGTATATAAGTCGTACAATTTGGGTGTCTCTAATGAAAGTGCATTGTTTCGGAAGGATATTAACAAGTAAAGTTGTGCTTGTAAAAACATTAAATTAAAATTAAAAAATGCACTTAATAACAATACATATAGCGAACTACGAAATATAAGACTGTTGCTTACATGGTGGATGCCTTCATGCGAGATCCAGAAATAACGACTTACTAACAGAGATACGAACATGCTTACTATAAACAGTTTGTTCCTTGTTTTGCAAATTAGTTAACCAGAAAAGAATCGAGCCAGCGTCTCCTGTTTAGTGTCCGAACGTTCTATCTACCCAGACAAGGGGAGAAAGAACGCATCTAGACTGTCGGTGCAAAATTGTCTCAGTTGTCAGCAATACTGACAATCCGTCTGAATAAAAAAGCTTCAATGCAATTTACTTACATCCAATTTACTGCGTAGTTCTTAGAACTAAATGCTACAAAAATATACCGCAATTTCTTCTGCCTGATTGGATTTTGTTTCAAACAGAAAGTATAGAAGTGTAGATTTCTTCTGGGTGACGATAAACTGATTAAACGATAATTGTCCTTCATTGGTATGTGTTTATGCAAGTTTGAGCGTGAGTGTGTCGCATGTGCAATCTTTATACTGATTACAAATAAATATTTATTTTATGAGTTCAGGAAAACTTTAACGTTTTTTGTCATTAGAGTACGTTGATAAGCACTAGGAGTTTAATGGTGGTCTAAATGATGTGATTCATAATCACTTCGAAAATGCGTATTATATCATAGCATCTATCGAAGAATGTTTCATTTAAAGACTGAATATATTATTTAATAAATATTAAACACTTATACCTCAAACAAGTTTGCNAAGTCATACAATGGAACCGTTCTTTAGTAAACGTTAGTGAATTTGGTTTGCGGCAAATCTACCGTCATCCGTCCACAGAAACCACTTTTGACCAAAACATTTGCAAGTACATCACTCAAGTTAAATAAACATTAACTGATAAAATACGAAATTTAATTCCTAAATATTTATATTTACTATTTATATCACATTTTATATTCTAATCACCTTAATACTAGTAAATAATTAGAGCTAAGTAAATTAAAATAATAATTTTAACATCTAACAACTTCGTTTTAAAATTAACGCGTCTAAAGACCTGCTTTCCTCCAATCTGAAAAGTAAACTATAATTTAAAACTAAATTAAGTGTGTAAGTTAAGAATTAAGTTCAGTGCAGTTAAGTTTGCTTTCTCAAGTACCGTAAAATGTAATATTACGTAAGACCATGAACTAACGTCAAATAATGACGGAACATTGCTCAACCTCGAGCACACCACTGTACACAGTAAGATTAAATGGAATATTCTGCGTTTCGTTTTGGTTAATATCGTTAACAGATAATATAAATCGTTACCCAAGTCAAGCTGAAAGACGTAAAATAATTCGTAAGTTTGTCAATCGTTGCTCTGAGTGACGCAATGACGTTTTAGTTAAGAATCACTCGATAGACCATGTCATAAAATATGTAAATTATTTAAAGTTATCGCCTTTATTGTTACAGATATCATAATGATGATCAAACTATATATAGAGGCCCTAGCCTACAACAGGTATAAACACCGTATAATGGCACAAAAATCTACTTGTAAACCTAGATAAACATCAGTGTTATAATACACTGAAGAGCCAAAAAAAACTGGTACACTGGCCTAATATCGTGTAGGACCCTCACCACTTAGCACGCAGAAGTGCCGCAAGACGACGTGGCATGGACTCGACTAATATCTGAAGGTATGCAGGAGGCATTACACACCATGAATCCTGCAGGACAGTTCACAAATCCAATCTGCGCCAATTTGAGAAAGGGTTGCACGTCTGTCACGTTTAATGATTCTCGTGAGTCGTCATTTGTCCCGTTCTTTCAAGATCTTTTTCCGGCCGCAGCGATGTCGTAGATGTGATGTTTTGCCGGATTCCCGATATTCACGGTACACTCGTGAAATGGTAGTACGCGAACATCCAAATGTTATCGCTTCCTCGGAGATGCTATGTCCCATCTCTCGTTCGCCGACTATAACACCACGTTCAAACTCACCTAAATCTTGATAACCTGCCATTGTAGCAGCAGTAACCGATCTAGCTGCCAACCGTATCGCGTTACTCTGATTGGTTCCATACCTCTGTTATTTTCATAAGCACGCCTATACCAGTTTTTTGGCACTTCAGTTTACTTTTTGATGATATGGCAATACTAAATCAATAAATGTTTCTTCCTACGATGCGATACACATGTACATCACGCACAATACTTAATGCTCAGTGCAGTCGAAAAAATAAAGTAAATCTCACAAACACATTTCATACAAAATGCCTGCGAGGAAAGGCGTCGAGGATTTTTTTTCGGAAACAGAGAAAGTCTAAGTTACAACAAATTATAGTGATGAATAATATGTATTGAAAATTCACTAAATACTCAGTAAAATACATTTAGAGCAATGTTATTATTGTAACAGCTGCGTATATTGTTACTAATAGCGGATGGTATTTGCAGTTGTGGTTTCAGAGTATGCTTATCATTAAATTTTAAAACACTGTCAATATTCGCTTCCTTTATTAATTAGCAGTTTCTTACATTTTTCGTTAAAACCTTTTTACTTTCTCATTTTCTGACATAAGCGGTATATTTACACCTATATCATAAATATTACAGATGATTGCAGCTGTTTAAATGTATTTATGCATTCAACGAGTGTATGCATGCGTAGAATTCAAGTATAATTTACACCATTCCTTCTACGTACTTCGCTTTTCCCTCCACTGAGTGTGTTTTTGTCTTCCACCACACAAATAATAAACGTATTATTGAGAAACAAGTTGTGAGTCTCTGCTAAGTGAACTGACGCTAGGCGATGTGCAAAAAATTGATATTTCCGTAGTGTGAGTTAAGTCACAAGTGTCGAAGCAAAGGGACTTTTTCATATGCTTGTGCATTGTGGAATTTTTACAAAGCGTATGAAGAACCTAGACTGTCCAGACAAAGCAAGATGCTGAATACTACAGACTGTCCGAACAAAATTGACTGTTCGAATATTTTGGATTGCACAAACACGGTGATCTCATAAATACTGTGGATCGCGTGAACATTATACCGTGGTCTTAATTATATATGCTGCCTTGAAGTTTGGAAATATGCTGAATATTGTTAGACTGTGGACCGCATGGATTTAATGGAAAGATTAAAAAATATTTACAAACAGACTGTTTCAACACAGATTGTCTTTAAATTGCAACCATATGGAAGACTTGAAAAATCGTGTATTTTAATTGTATAACTTTTGATATTAAAATAAATTGCAAATTTATTTTTCTCTGGGCGATTTATACGTGAAAATACTTTACATCAAAAACGCAGGGTAACATAATAGTAAAGTCTACAAAATATATCAAGTAAGCTATATGTGTGTGTATATATTCTATATCATAATATCACGCACGGACTTATAACATTTATTTTTCTTTCATTCCTTATTTATGTTATCTGTTGATTTTATTTACGAAAGTTGTACACAGCAGCTCTAGTAACATAGCTGAATACGATATGGTGGTAAAATATTGGTGTGAAAACACTTCAATAATGAAGGATATTCGTGTGTTACTACTCTGAATATTTCATTGCAGCAAACAAACATCATATGGCTGGAGGTCGTAATGTCAGGCATCGCGTCATTACTGCACTTCCATAATACAGTAATCATGATGACTTTTGACGTTAGCAGATTTCAGATCGCGCATGACGTACTTATGAATTTATATCAACAACCTTGTGGTCTAAGATAAACTGTGTATGTTATATATATATATCACATCAGTTGATGGACCTTCACAGATATAGTGGACTTTTTTCGCTTGCTGTTAACTGTCAGAACAACTGATGTGATTACAATGTAAATGAATATTACTTAAAGCCTAAAAACTTACGTAAAATATATTTTTCTCTAAATTTTAAGTTTATTAAGTACCAAATTTTTTAATATTATCGGTTTAACAGCTGATATGTGCAACAGTGGATGTTTTCCATCCGTGCCTCATACTTTTACAATACACTAAGACAATAAAGATTGTTATTAAATGTAACACCATATTGGAAAATACCTTTAAAAATCAACACCTTCAGTAAAATTGCCTTTCTGACAAATATTAGACGTATTTCACTTATCAGAGCCGCAATAGGAAAAGTTTCACCTTTAACCAATTTATTGGTAGCATCATTAAAAATTTTGTTTATCTGTTTCTATAATAGTTACCATATGTAAATACGATATTATAAAGGCTAGGTTGTCTGACGGGGAAAATATCGCACCATGCAGGTGTGAATGCAGTAATATGAAACATGCATAGCTGTTATATGTAGGCCTCTTATACACTTGATCATCATGTCTGGCCAATTACAAGGATCACGTACGTGATATAGGCAGAAAACCAGCACGTGACTCCGTCACTTCAGACGTCGTCACGACAGCGCGTAGTGAGTGTTTTGTCTGTTACTGAGTCTGGAGAACGAACAAGGCGTTATATTGTGTAAGAAGGGCACGTGACGTAACAACCGTCTGATACATTTAGCGACAGTGTTCCCAGGAAGAAAATGTGTATCGTCGTAGTGGGACCAGAGCTCGGAGGGAGACTGACGTCAGAGCACACAGAATGTTGTATAAGGCGAATGTCTAATTTCAGGATGACATAAATACATGTTATCATAACAACCTTCTTAAGAATCCGAGTACCACATAACGTGTTATAAACTCTATTTTTATCTCTCACGCACTTACTGATGTGCATATACTTTTCTAGTTCTAGTTCAGTGAAACATAACAAAACATAAATCAAACATATTGAATTTCACATTACTAAATTGTTTTTTAAATTAAAATACATTTAAATAATTATTCAGAAATGTCAATTATCCGAAAACCGCAAGTTGTTAAATCTGTAAACGTTAAGGGTATTACCAAAAAAAAATTGTATTTATACTGTCGTAACTACTTATTCAACAAAAAATTCTTAACTTGAATAGTTTGAATAATGATGTTTACTTTATAGGCCTAATCCTCTGCTACTGAACGTTCTGCCAATTTGACATATTATAATATAATCAGTTTTTATTAAATAAACCTATGAAAGCACTTTTAGGCTGCCTGTATTCTTTTCTCTATATACATGCACTATTTTATTTTATAAATCCGAATATGCGTTTTAAAAACTTATGTCGTTAGTTTTAATATTAATAAGCGATTTATCTTTATATTGAATATTCAGCACCAGTATTTCTAAATAATATTGTTTTGAGTGAAATTTGTGACATGTTCAACAATGTTGCAGTAATGCCACTGTGGGGAATGAACATCCCTCTCATTTGGAAAAGGAAACTCTATAATTTATAAGTTAATAAATACCCTACTGTTTGATTTGTTGTGGGTAATGTTAGTAGATCTGAAAATTAATATGAAGCTAGTACTACCTGTTATATTGGTTAAGCAATTTAGAATATATTTGAGGCAAATAAGAGATTTTTTATTTATCTGTCATATTCTTCTAAAATATTCCCAAAGAATATTTCATATATGCATAAAGTTATGTAAAAGTAATAAAATACCTCCACGCTCACACATCTGTAAATCTGTTCTTTAATATTTGTAAAATAACATAAATTTTAACTTTTGAATGATTCTTCAAAACCGTCGTTTAAAAGAACGTAATTTTAAAAACTACTTATATTGAAATAAAATTATTACTAATTACTATTCAAACAATTCAGTTTATGTAAAGATGTGTTTCACGATGGAAGTTTCCTTGGCAGACTTTATGGAAGCTGCACAGCTCGTATGGATTGTTTTATAGAAGAATTAACCAACTGCTGGCCATTTACATAAAGGTTGTGGTAATAAGTCGTGTACAAATTTCCGTGGAAGATTCTGTACATAATAGGAAGCTTAGCCAACCATAGAGTGGGCGGTGATAGGGCGCTCTTAGTGAAGACAGTTTGCATATAATTTATTTCCTTTTGAGGAAAATTATAAGGCCATTGAAAACTGTGAAGTCAATAGAAAAAAAGGATGCAAGTGTACTTTATTCATTAAACACCAAAACATTTTCAATTCTGCTATATATCCGTGTTTAACACAAACTGTTCCAGTTATCACCAAAAAATGCCACTCTATGCATTAACGGATATCACATAAGTTGTAAGTGAAATCCATCCTAGTATCACATTTTTTATAAAATTTTTACAAAACTTATAATAGGATGTATTTCATTATCAGATGATATTCAATTCATTAAGGCATGTAGTGAATTTTTTTTTAGATAATTGTAACAGTTTGTGTTAAATGTGAATATTCTAAGCGATAAAAAAATTGTTATGATTAAACCATATTTTCATGTTTATTTGGATTAAAATTCACACTTATTTAATGACCTTATAATGTCCTCAAAATGAAATAAACTATACGACAGCCTTCTTTACTAAGTGTGCCCTATCACCACCCACTCTCATAATAGGAAGGTGGAGTTAACTGGTAGTCTTTCTGGGGCCAGCACAACCAGTAGTCAAAACTAGTGTTCTTTCGACTTCAGCTGTGTCCTTTACTCGTTCAATTACCGCAACTAATTTAAATATGTTCCAACTCCGGGTTTTGAACTGTATGCTAGTGTAAATTAATCTCTCGGGAATGGTTCCAGTATTTACTTTTTAAACCTTTTTATGTACTGCGAGGCAGCTAGTCGGTTATTTATATTTTAAGTATATTTATGTTGAATCCCCTGCCGTTACTGTCGTCCTTCTTTTAATAATTTTTATACTTGTATGTTAATAATAATGTATTACAGATACGTTTTCCGAATTGAAAACAAACTTGATTGTTATCGTTAATATTTTTACAGGTGTATTAAACTGAGATATGGACCAATCTACAAGTAGTTAACTCCTCCTGCCCGTAACAATTTGTCGATTAAGCATTATTATTTTAATATTTTATCGATTGCCGTAGAAAAAACGGTTGATCTCCACAATTATTCGATCCCATCCAGTCCCACGCTCTCCCCATTCCGGTGTCAATATTGCTTACTAATGTGGCAACCAATAACTGCACCACTCTTAATGTCACTGAGCTCCCTTGTTCCACTCATTCTGCTGCTATCGCGTGGTACTGACCAACATCGAGCCCTCTGCCTCCCTTTATAGCGGTAACGGTGGTCATAGTGACAGATGGGCGACAGTTTACTTTTACTGAGGGATGTTCGGATATTTCTGATCAGATAGTGAAGGCGTGTGATGGGATGAATGTTGCTTTTCGTATGGTCGAGGCACGAGTATGTGAGACATATTTTGGAGGCTCTAAAGGTCTGATATCTTAAGTGTCAATTAGAATGAAATGAAGTGAGGATGGAATTCCGACGGAATGATGTGCTAGAAGAATAACCGCGAAATCGCCGCCCCATTTCCCCCGGGAATCGAGCCCGGTCTGCCATGGCGACTGTCGTGACAGCCGCATCACATCTGGTGCGTGTTCGCAGGTGCTACNTCATGGCGACTGTCATGACACCCGCATCACAACTGGTGCGTGTTCGCAGGTGCTACAGTACAGCTGCTTCAGAGACTGGCGGACGTTGTGGAGGGGCCTGGATGCTGAGATGGACCACAGCAGCAAGGCGTACGGTGAGCTGAAGGACATGAGCCAGGTGTCAGTGTACCCGCAGTGGTATATGGGCTACAATGGCTACACGCAGCTGGCCACGCTGCTACTGTGCGCCGGCATGCCTGTCGACTTGCCTGACGAATACAAATACACGCTGCTGTATGGCGCGGCGTCCGGCGGACACTACCAGCTCGTGGAGAGGCTGCTGTCGCGCGGGGCCGACGTGAATGTGAGGGACAGCTCCCGCTACACACCGCTCANTACCAGCTCGTGGAGAGGCTGCTGTCGCGCGGGGCCGACGTGAATGTGAGGGACAGCTCCCGCTACACACCGCTCATATTGGCGGCGTTATTTGGTGACCTCGAGACAGTTAAGCTACTGGTGCAGGCTGGCGCTGACACCACGGCTACAGACTGGAACGGCCACAATGCCCTCTTCTGGACCAAGTACCGTGGCTTTACCACAGCGCAGCAGTACCTGGAGCAGTTACCCGCCTAGTCTAGCCCACACCTAGACAAGCAATAAAGCCTTTACTCACACTTATCTGTCTTCCTTACTTGTCAAACTTACTCACCTCANCAATAAAGCCTTTACTCACACTTATCTGTCTTCCTTACTTGTCAAACTTACTCACCTCAAGTGCGTACTGGTGTGATAACCACTGGTGCGCTACCAAAGTTGCGAGGACCTGATATTTGTAAGAAATGTGGACGAGGAGCGACTGTACTGGATATCGGGAGGCTTTATGCTCCTTCAACCAATTGATATTTACAAAAAGTCACGATAGTAATTTGTCTTACATTTCCAATTTCCATTTTAAAAATAAATCTAATTTGCAAAAGTTTTGCTATAAATAATTTTAATTTTTTAATTTTTTTTTTAACTAGAAAAGAGGAAAAAAACACCAATGTGAAAAAAGGACAGAATAATAATGCAGATGCATCTGTGTCACTCATTGTAAAATTTTTGATATTTTTCCCCAACTAATGGAGTAAACTTCTTATCATTGTATTATGCAATGGGATTTTTTATTAGCAAATATGCATTTCCTGAAATCACACAATAAATNCAATAGTACACTGACTTGAAAAGTAAATAATTTGAGTGGATACTCGATAGTGCACTCGCAGGTTTCCTATGGTTTAACATAAGAGTACGCAATACGGAACAATCACCTAAACTTCTTATCATTGTATTATGCAATGGGATTTTTTATTAGCAAATATGCATTTCCTGAAATCACACAATAAATNTAAACTTCTTATCATTGTATTATGCAATGGGATTTTTTATTAGCAAATATGCATTTCCTGAAATCACACAATAAATGGTTGACTTGTCTACTTTTGAATACTGCGTTGAAATTAAAATATCCCTGCTAAAAACTTACTTATTACTTTTCAATTGTAGTACATTACGTGAAATGTTTTGAATATCAACACATGTATACAAGAAGGAAAATTGGAATCAACTAAAACTGTAGTCCCTAGTACAGAACGGACACACAAACCATACCAACATATGGTATGTCATCATTATAAAATAAAACACCAAGATCTTTTTCAGGTTTTGGAACATAATACATAAAATACAGACACATACTTATTACACTTCTTGTTTAATAAATAATAAAAAAAANTCAGGTTTTGGAACATAATACATAAAATACAGACACATACTTATTACACTTCTTGTTTAATAAATAATAAAAAAAACAACCGATTCTGTTAAGCTGTTATATGCTATATAGAATTCTGGAATATACAGTATAACTTGTAAACCATNAAAAAAACAACCGATTCTGTTAAGCTGTTATATGCTATATAGAATTCTGGAATATACAGTATAACTTGTAAACCATTTACGTCTACTTGGTATTGAACCTCATCTCACACTCTCTGAAGACCACAATAACTATGCCTTGGCACTCTGCCCATAAAGCATTCCGGTGCCTAATNTCTCACACTCTCTGAAGACCACAATAACTATGCCTTGGCACTCTGCCCATAAAGCATTCCGGTGCCTAATGACCCTGCTGGTATATGGTTTTATATTCCTTACTGCCAGGCGAGTAGAATACAAAAGAGAGTTGACACTGTTCCCTATACACCCTATCCTCGGTCCGCGCGACCGAAAGTCATGTTGTGACGTCACATTGTGGCCATCGAGGATGTGGGTAACATTTATTTACCTTGACCTCGTGGCTGTAGAAATATCCCGTTTTTACCCAAAAATCTTTTGAAGTGATTTATTTTTTGCCAAAATCGCCTTTTATTCAAAAATTTACAACATAGATAAAAGTAAAAATTGTCTATATGTGTCTTAAATAAATACACCACATTCAACGCTCTTCAAAGTGATTCCAACAAAATGTCCCAGAAATAGAAATTTGAGCGCAAGACTCGGTGAAAACGTCCAAGATGGTTTCGTGACTCTTCGATGCGAGATATAGAATGTCACCAAATCAAGAAGGCGTCTTACGTCTCCGAGCAAAGCCCAGCAGACCAGAAGGTATGTAGACAATATTTCTTTACATTATGGATTCCAACAGCAATGTTGAATTTCCATGACCGTGATATTGTTTCACGATGACCTTGGGATGACATTAAAGGAGAAATATCAAGAAAATATATAAAAAATTGTAAAAATAGGGATGCAGGGGAAATTATANGGGGAAATTATTTTACAAAAGTTGACCGCCATTTTGGATGTCCGTGACTTAAACCTTGACCTAAGGATGGCCTGAAAATAAAAAAAAATAAACACTTTGGCAAACGATATGAAAAATCGAAGAACAAGTACAGTATGGACTGCNTGGCCTGAAAATAAAAAAAAATAAACACTTTGGCAAACGATATGAAAAATCGAAGAACAAGTACAGTATGGACTGCGATCACTATCTTGAATATCCTCATTCCTGCCTTGACCCCATGTGACTTTAAATTGGAATAATATATACAAATAACCATTGTCAAAAAATTTAAATGCAAAAATTACATTATTGGCCACGACCACCATCTTGGAATGGAGTGGAAAGATTCGGATGGCTCTTAACTTCGAGGCCATGAGAATCGTTGAGAGTGAAGTGAGGCGAGTATGGAGCGGTACCAGAATGCTGACGAAGGGAACAAGGGAGATCGCCGAGGCAACCCGCCGACAAGCGGCATCGTCCGGCACAATTCCCACATTAGAAAATCCGGAATTGAGCCCAGTTCGCCTACGCGGGACGCGAGCAGTCGAACCACTACACCACTGCGACTTCTGAACACCATCTTGGATATCTGTNCAGTTCGCCTACGCGGGACGCGAGCAGTCGAACCACTACACCACTGCGACTTCTGAACACCATCTTGGATATCTGTGACCCTGACCCTAATCTTAGGCAAACTCGGACCCGAAAAAAAGAAAAACCGTAATTAATATAAATAAATAAATATACAAAAGTTGATGATTATGTTAGATTTATTAATAATTCGGGAATNAAAAACCGTAATTAATATAAATAAATAAATATACAAAAGTTGATGATTATGTTAGATTTATTAATAATTCGGGAATATTCAGAAATTTAGTGGTAAAACATTTAAATACTTACATTTAGAAGATACAGAGTTCGATTACTGTAAATATGGCAGATAACTCATTCTCCTAGCACGACAACCAGCAGACGACTGACACCCACCAGTGTTTGCATTTATTTTTTCTGACCATCTCTACGCCAACATTACATTCCATTGTCTACATAGCTGACCCCCACCCACCCAACCACCCTATACACTCCAAAGAACTATTGTTTTAATATCACAACCTTACATTTACCTACAACAGATCAATCGCAATCACCACTAGACTGTGCTAGTAATTTACAATCAATACCACCTCTATCGCTCGTAGTTGGTTGTTGCTCACACGATCTCTCCTCTGCATGTAATTAATGTAGCCAAAGGCGTACCACATCACAGTTCTTGGCTTGATGCGNTGCTCACACGATCTCTCCTCTGCATGTAATTAATGTAGCCAAAGGCGTACCACATCACAGTTCTTGGCTTGATGCGAGATGTCATATCAAACTATTTTTCTCTTTATCTCTTTCTCTTCCCCTTATGTTTTCATTGTTCAGTCTGGTATGTAGTTTTATGCTCGTCTTTTCCATCTGAATTTGTATAATTTTATCGGGAGAGCTCTTAATTGCACACACATACACCTGCCAAANATGCTCGTCTTTTCCATCTGAATTGGTATAATTTTATCGGGAGAGCTCTTAATTGCACACACATACACCTGCCAAATTAAAATCTGCTTAAATTTCAAGTACTTTTTTGGACCAGCGAGCTGCTAAAGTGTAGATGTAAAGATGTATAAATATTTAATGGAGTGCTTCCAACCAGCATCCCAACTTCGCCTTTGGTGGTTTTACAGCAGCTGAATTGGCTACATTGTCGACGATACTTTTCACAAACCATTAGGGTTAGGCCCTTGAAACTTGGAATGTATAGGGCACACTCGGNGACGATACTTTTCACAAACCATTAGGGTTAGGCCCTTGAAACTTGGAATGTATAGGGCACACTCGGGTGATATACGGTTTTTATCTTCTGTGCTCTTCTCAGTTTATCAAGAATCCATTCCATAAATTTTTCAATCTTTCTATCAATCTCGCAATCTTCCGATAGATCTCTCAATCTTTTGATAAATTATTCAGTCATTCGATCAAACTTTCAACCTTTCGATCAATCNAATCTTCCGATAGATCTCTCAATCTTTTGATAAATTATTCAGTCATTCGATCAAACTTTCAACCTTTCGATCAATCATTCTATCTATATTTCAACCTTTCGGTCAATATTTCAATCCATAGTCATTCCGTGCATATAGAAATGCAATTAAGTCACGAACTATACCACTTGGCGACTGCNTCAATATTTCAATCCATAGTCATTCCGTGCATATAGAAATGCAATTAAGTCACGAACTATACCACTTGGCGACTGCTTTAATATTCTGTATGCAGTTTGCTGTCAGTGCATTTATTATTAATATCTTCATTTATATTGTGTGTGCTGAACATTGGNAATATTCTGTATGCAGTTTGCTGTCAGTGCATTTATTATTAATATCTTCATTTATATTGTGTGTGCTGAACATTGGCCAGTTCTAAATTAAGCCCAACTTTTGCATTAAAGGTCTACTAATTTCCAACCTCAACAAAAATAAATCCGTTCAATGGATTTTCTCTAGATTTTGCANTTTTGCATTAAAGGTCTACTAATTTCCAACCTCGACAAAAATAAATCCGTTCAATGGATTTTCTCTAGATTTTGCACAAATAAATTTTTTAATTTTACACCTTTCCTATTAGTTTACCTTAAATACAAGTATGGTCCTAAGTAATCCNCAAATAAATTTTTTAATTTTACACCTTTCCTATTAGTTTACCTTAAATACAAGTATGGTCCTAAGTAATCCCATAAGCATAAGATAATACATGTACACTAACTTGCAAAAACATGATTATCCTGATGGTGCCATCACAGCAGCACATCAAGTTTATGGGCGCAGGACATGGGAGTACGTATACAGAAAATATCAAACTATTTTACCANCATCACAGCAGCACATCAAGTTTATGGGCGCAGGACATGGGAGTACGTATACAGAAAATATCAAACTATTTTACCACAACAAGCATGTATTGCAGGGGATCAAAACTTTATGATGCACTTAGTATGGTGTTGGACCACCCGTAGCATGAAGACAAACGGCGATATGGTCGGGCATGGAGGCATATGTATGTCGGATGTTCTGCTGAAGAAGATCCTGCCACAGCTGGTGCAACTGACCCTCCACATTGACTGTAGTTGCTGCTAGTCGGAGTTGTCATCCAATCTGGTCTCAAACATTCTTGTTGGGCGAGAAGTCTGAGCACATTTCTGGCTAAGGAAACATTTATGCACCACAAAGGCAGGCCAGATATATTTGTGCTCTTTGAAAATGGGCATTATTATGTTGAAAAATTGGTTTGTCAAGCTACACTAGGAAGGGAAGCGCGCATTGTGCTACATGCATGATCAAAAAATCATAAGCAAATTTACTATCAACTTCTTCAAAAATAATAAATTCATCAAGTTCTTGGTGCAAACAACATAAGCCAAATGTCAGAAAAAATAACAAAATAGTGACACAAAAAATGACGTATTTACAAAATGGCCTGCTACAAACATTTACTTCATAACGCCTAATAAACAATTACTATATAATTTTCGGTGATTGTACAGGGCACAAAAGAGAAAAGAGAATAATTTTCTATATACATACATGTAGGACATTCTTGTATAATTAATAACATACAAGCCCAGAGGAAGACTAAACTGCCAAGAAATTAAAAGATGCGATTTGTGGTTATGCATGACTTAATATTTTGTTTGAATTTATTTACACTAAAATAATTAAAGACAGGTATGAACAAGTATACGTTCAGAGTATTGAAGTTTGCTTAACATTACTAAGAATATACTATATATCACTCAATACAACATTACAGTTTATACCTTGAAAAATTTAGGACAGAAAAGAAAACATGACAATTAAATATTTTATATAACATTATGCTTATCAATCGACCTTAGTTAGAATATTAAACTAAAAAATTTTGCTCACAGCATAAAATTGTTAAAATGTCTGCCTCGAACGAAAGGTAAATCAAAACAATTAGTAACAATTTAATTTACTTGGAAAGGTAATAAATTTCAATGTCTATAACATTAGTTTTTGCTAATATGTGCTTGATAGTACAAATTAAGACATTTTAAAGTAACACTTTACAGATAAAGTTCATATTTAAATAACCGATAGTTGACTTAGCTAAATGAAGGTATCGTCGAATCCACAAGAACGGAATAGTTATCCAATTGGCAAGAAGATAACACACCCTATGCCAGACAGCAGCATGGGGGAATTTAAATAAATCTTGACTACGTCGCCACCATCAAGAAAAGGGCAGGCGATGTGCACCGAAAGTCGAACCGTGCAGCAAGAATTAGGCCAGCACGTGCAGGGAAGGTCAGGCTTGCACATGCACCTTCACAATAAGAGCCAATATATTACTGAGTGAATATAACTGGAGCACACGGAGAAAACAACTATCAAACTGGAGAGTTATGCACCACAGAGGGGTGAACTACGTCTTGAACCACCAAACAAAATGGATAAAAAACATCCGACCACATGATGGTAAAAATTACAACAATAAAACCATGTAGTAGGCATTTAAGTGCCGAAAAATAACATTACGGCCCCAGCGCAGCATGAACACAACATTCTGGCAACACATCGAGGAGAGAAGTCATTGAACCAGTGATGACAACCCAGTCGAAAAAAAATCGGTAGAGTTTTCTTAGAAAATCAGTAAATTAAGATTGCGAATATACATACAAACGGCATATATATAATATATATATCCAGATATAGAGACACACACAGGACGAATGGATATATTATTTATAATGCTAATGGTTACGCAAACTTANACTATCAAACTGGAGAGTTATGCACCACAGAGGGGTGAACTACGTCTTGAACCACCAAACAAAATGGATAAAAAACATCCGACCACATGATGGTAAAAATTACAACAATAAAACCNCTACGTCTTGAACCACCAAACAAAATGGATAAAAAACATCCGACCACATGATGGTAAAAATTACAACAATAAAACAATGTAGTAGGCATTTAAGTGCCGAAAAATACCATTACGGCCCCAGCGCAGCATGAACACAACATTCTGGCAACACATCGAGGAGAGAAGTCATTGAACCAGTGATGACAACCCAGTCGAAAAAAAATCGGTAGAGTTTTCTTAGAAAATTAGTAAATTAAGATTGCGAATATACATACAAACGGCATATATATAATATATATCCAGATATAGAGACACACACAGGACGAATGGATATATTATTTATAATGCTAATGGTTACGCAAACTTANATATATATCCAGATATAGAGACACACACAGGACGAATGGATATATTATTTATAATGCTAATGGTTACGCAAACTTACAAAATGAGTAGTCACTGATTGCATTAAAAGTTTGAAATGCTTTTACTTTTTTTTTGTAATCTCATTTGCGTTTAACATCAGTGCATTTGCACTTTGAAAATTATTTTGTTATTTTAACTACCGTCACTGTTGTCACTGTTACTTTTGTTTTGTTTACTACGTAAGAAAGAAACTCTACAAATCAAAAGACGGCTAAAATTACACTACAAGATGGTTGCTGTCAATATTCTTCTCTAACTTGGCCTAGATTTGTTTCATACCCGCTACTTCTTTACGGATTGTTTGCAAATTCTTGTTATTTAACTGCACTAAAAAATTCGGTAGATATTTAATTATTTCGGTATTTTGGTAGACAAAGGTCGGTATCGGTAGGTCTACCAAAAAATCGGTAGGGTTGGCAACACTGGGTTGAACAACGCAACGTGAAGAATGCAGAGAACCTTAACAAAAGGCAAATGAAAATGTTGGATTCTTGACGATTCATGTCACCGGCTGTCCAGAAAATACCAATTGCGCCTAGACACACAGCGGTGGGTAGAAAATCATGTAAATTGAACACCAATTATTTTTTTCAAAAAAACATGCGCTAACGGACTGATACGGCAGGGAAATAGCAGAACTCTCGGATGCAAGGGGAAAGAGGGAGGTAAACATCAGAAGGCAACAACCGAAGGAATTCGTAACTTTACTATGCACATCCGGCCGGCAGAGAAACAATCGCGCGACCTGCCATTCGACAAGCAACTAAAGAAATTAAAAACGTAACTTTCGAAGTGCATGCCGAAACCTTATTGAAACCAAATAAACGTTAGAATTATGGAAACTGGAAAACACAGTGAAAAATAGTGATTAAACAAACTGAAATTTGTATATAACACATCATATACGCATTGATAAGCCATTAAATCAAAATACAGGATACATATACCATACCGAGTTTGGTCATTAATTAATTACCAGACACATATAACACAACTAATAATANAAAATACAGGATACATATACCATACCGAGTTTGGTCATTAATTAATTACCAGACACATATAACACAACTAATAATAAAATATATCTTGGATTGCTGAAACGGAAAATAAAAACATTATACGCTTCATAAATTAAATTTACAAAAATATAACAATACAATTATTTTAGTTACTCGCAGTCGTTTTCATCGAATTAAGTACAGAAAATGAGGCCTGAAAATACCTAAGTAGAGTACAACAGTGAAATATNTCGCAGTCGTTTTCATCGAATTAAGTACAGAAAATGAGGCCTGAAAATACCTAAGTAGAGTACAACAGTGAAATATTATTGACGTGTTTTACAAACAGCACAACATGGTCGCAAAATTTCCTGGAAATATTGCCGCACAACCAGGGTTCCCTGAATCACCACCAGTGGGAAACATAGGAAATGAAACGCCACGCCGTAACACCTATCTAAGGAGTGGTGTGCAGCTCTATAATGAAGTGTTGATTATGGCGCTGGCCAGGATATCTCTAGGTTAGAATTCGGCAGTCGTCTGTAACCTGACAGAACAAGTGACTGCAATACCTCACAGAAGGTAACCAATCCTCATAACAATCTTTGAATGCAGGAGATTCGTTCGTGGTAAGTTTTATCGCAGACCAATATAGGGGCTACTTGGGGTGGAGTCTCGATATAATATATATGTTTTGGAAATGTTGTTAAGTGTCCCTTGATTTGTGCCACTTGTTTACTAGCACTATTTTCCCTTCTTCTGCCATTTCAAATCCGGAAACTTAAATTACANCCTTGATTTGTGCCACTTGTTTACTAGCACTATTTTCCCTTCTTCTGCCATTTCAAATCCGGAAACTTAAATTACAACAAAACGCAGTATGGGAGAACCGAGGACAAATGTAGAAAGTCAAAGGATTGACAAAGGAGTAAGTGAAGACAAAAACCTCACACTGACATGAGTAGTTGTAATGCAGATATGACAGTGTTTATTTCACATGTTAACAGCGTCTACTGACATACNCTCACACTGACATGAGTAGTTGTAATGCAGATATGACAGTGTTTATTTCACATGTTAACAGCGTCTACTGACATACCAGTTGGTACTGACATATAATGATGTCAGAATGTAGCACATACATGCAGGAATTGTATATTAGGTATGTGTTATTCATAATTACATAATTATAGGTTTAGTATAATACTACTATATCATATTTATTAACTTGCCTTTTAATAACGTTTTTTAAATAAAGCTGTTTAAATGAAAAATTACATAATTTTTTAAACTGTGTACAAATGTAAATTCTCTACATTTCATATTATAGGAAACCAAGTCTGGTTGTCACACTTTTTACAAATCAATTTTTCTTTAAATTTTGTTGAGCAATACAGAAAAGGCTGAAATTCACAGCAAAAGCGCCCTCCAGTTTTGAGATACGCCCTTCAGAAATGTGCCCTTAATCTACCATTCTTTACAAAGTCTAAAGTTTATATGCTTAAAAAATAAAACAAAGCAATGTACAAAAACTTCACCAACTAAACCTCATT
This sequence comes from Clitarchus hookeri, assembly GCA_002778355.1. NCBI lineage: Eukaryota > Metazoa > Arthropoda > Insecta > Phasmatodea > Phasmatidae > Clitarchus > Clitarchus hookeri. The sequence continues at coordinate 58,441 of NQII01007544.1, forward strand.
TACACCTAACTGTAATACACAAATATCCTTAAAAGTCGGGGTACACACATCTATGCTCAGTTTTCATTTTTGAGTGTCCCCAAGGGTGGGATAGGGTTNATATCCTTAAAAGTCGGGGTACACACATCTATGCTCAGTTTTCATTTTTGAGTGTCCCCAAGGGTGGGATAGGGTTGATTTATAGAAAACTGTAGGGAGTGTGGGGTGCATTTCTCCCCAACTTCACCAATGCATTGTTTACTTATTCCTGGTGTACCAGTGTTTTACTTGCACAATTTTTAATTACATGTGACATACTGGTTTGACTGCTGTGGGTGGTGGTAAGGGGTGTCCCGCCTATTTCCAGTGTTTCATGGACTNTACATGTGACATACTGGTTTGACTGCTGTGGGTGGTGGTAAGGGGTGTCCCGCCTATTTCCAGTGTTTCATGGACTTCTTTTTATGTCAGTCGGTTTCTAAACAGGAGTTATTGTGATGCTTTTCTCCTCTGTCTAACCAACTTTCTTCTTTAGTGCGTCTTTCGCTTTTGGCCGTAGGCACAACTGCTGGCCACATCGATAAAAAAATATATATAGTACAGTTATGTGTAAGCAATGTTTAGTTGGTGAGGTTTTTGTACCATGTCTAGTTTTCATTTTATAAGCAAATAAACTTAAGAGACTTCTAAGAGTATGGCACTTTAAGGGCGTATTTCCGAAGGGCGTATCTTGAAAATGTCCAGTTGTGCAGATCTTCCACAGAGCATTGCAAGTTATCATCTCGGTTGTGGTGAGAATCATAGTTTATATTTTTTGCCCAAGTTGGCAGTACGCAATTGAAACTGAGATTTGAAGCTGACTTCACTTCTGTTAGACATCTGAGATTTAAAGGAAGTAAAATATGCTATACATTTTGTTCACCCAAATATTGTGTGACATAACGAATTCTGTGGACTTAAGTATACTAGCATTTCTAAACAAAAGCCCAACATAACACTTTCAAACAACATGTGTGGTGATGTTAAACTCAGTGATTCATATTGTAGTCATACACACAGCCTAAAAATATGAAATTGAGGTCGTACCTATGAATAGGAAATATTTTCTGTCATGTTTATCGCCTAGTTACGGTGACCAGCAGTGACAGATGATACGTAGTCACTGATTCTGCTCCTCGCTCTTCTCACTGTGCTCCAGTCACAGAGCTTTGACATTGAGGCAACATACACAGAACATTCCAAGCAATTATGATACAAATCAGTTAGCTAGAATGAGCGACACATCCATTGCCATGTCGAACTCTGCACCAGTGTTGAATTGGCTGGAATAATACATTTTTATTTATTTGTGAAATTTACGATTGCTAGTACTGAACTCAGTTATGACAGTTCTGAAAATTCAGTATGATCTTCTTTCGCCTTTCATTGTAATTACTTGTAACAATTTCGAATTAATTTTGTATTGAACGTCTCTTTTTTCTGAATTGTATTGCAAAATGTTGCATATGCACATACGTACCTATTAGTTTCATTCAGGAAATCACATTGTCCACAAATAATTTTGCTCTTTCCCAGTTCGCTACTTGCCATGACAAGGAGCAACAGCTTCGCATATGCGCAGCGCACACAGTTAACTCCTCGCCTTGACAAGGAGCGGCTTGGCTAGAGGCAGTGCTGGTTGTTTCTCGCTGTGAGTAGTAGTGGCTTGGCTAAAGGCAGCGCCATGGTCGGTCAGCGCCGTGACTCATAGTTCGCAACTCCAACATTTTTGTTAGCAATGCTGGATTTTACCATGCTCCAGATGTACTTTATTGGGTTCAAGTTTCAACCGCTGGCGGTAATTGGATAACTATTAAAATGTCCTGGTGCATACGAACACAAGATATTGACAAACAGCTGCTGATCTAGCAAAGACAACACATATGTAAATTGCGAGCCACACTAACACATACAATGGCGGTAATACTTATAACTTGCGGGTAAATGCGTACGATACATGCCTAATTGGACGGAAAACAAACACAAGTTGCCGCAACTAATTAACAATCCGTCCACATTTACCAAAGCATATGAGATAACCCACACAACAGAAGCAAAACATATCACCAGTGAAGTAAATATTGCTGGATCAGCCACATCAGAAGTAATGCAATGGTTGCAGAAAGCACGCTAGTGACCAATGCCCATTTCGCANATATTGCTGGATCAGCCACATCAGAAGTAATGCAATGGTTGCAGAAAGCACGCTAGTGACCAATGCCCATTTCGCAGCTGCAGATGCTATACCTGTGGCAAGATGAGTCACATTGCCAAGGTCTGCAAGTCAAAGTCAGCACAAAATGCTGATAAAATTACAGATGATGCCCAACTGTCAGAAGACATAGACACTTTACAACAATTCAGTAAATCCAAGACAACACAGTAAAACAGTTGGGTAAGTATATGCTAATTTTGCAGATCAATGGAAAAAAATTAGAGATGGATTTGGACTCAGGTGCTCCTTGTGGTATAGTTAGTGAGAAAACTTTACGCACCACAAAACCAACATTCTCCCTTAAAACGACAAATAGAGAGTTCGCAAGCTGCACAAGTCACTGCATCACTTGTATAGGCAGTTACCAATCAATGCCACAATCGGATGGACAACATGTAGACTATACCTTTATGTTGTCTATGGTGACTTTGTTACTCGGTTTGGACGAGGATGGATAGCTGGGTTTGTTGACTAGATAAATTTTGTGAAATTATTTTCTGCTCCAAAGGCAGTTCTCTCATTAACTAACACTGTTCCATATCTGAACCCTGAACAGAAAACTCAAATCATGCATTTGTTAGTCCACTATGAGATTGTTTTCAGCAAACTAACTGGAGCACCTACAGTGCACCTGAAGCCAGGAGCAAAACCTATCTTCACTCGTGCTTGTGAGGTACCACTTGCATTATGTGAAGACAACGTCAAAGAGATAGATGTAAAGTTCGCATCAGGTTTCTATGAGAAGTTTAAACATTTGGAATGGGCCTCATCGAAACATGTTGTAAAAAATGGAAAACTTGCATAACAGACAACTACAAACCTACAAGAACTCATGCATGATCATAGACGAATACCCAATCCCAAAGTCCATCAATATATTCAACTGTATGAAAGGAGCTAATATTTTCTGTAACTTGGTCATCACAGATGCTTACACACATCTGCCTATATATGTAGAACTTAGATATGTACTGACACTCAACACCACTACACATGAATCTATTTGACCAACATGTGCAGTATATGGTGCTGCTAATATACCTGCGATTTGGCAGCGCTGTATGGAAGCTGTCNCAACATGTGCAGTATATGGTGCTGCTAATATACCTGCGATTTGGCAGCGCTGTATGGAAGCTGTCCTAAAAAAAATCCCCAATAAATTGAATTTATATAATAATGTGCTCGTATTTGCAGATAGTTTTTAAAATCTTATTTCAACTCTAGAAACAACATTGTAGAGAATAAGGTCTCATGACCTGTGACTCAACGTGCAAAATGTCCTTTGCTTCCACTTTTGTCGTGTTCCTAAGACACAAGATAGATGCCCAAGGCTTGCACAAATCAGACAACACACAGAAGCAATACAAGATATGCCAAAACCCTCNAGACACAAGATAGATGCCCAAGGCTTGCACAAATCAGACAACACACAGAAGCAATACAAGATATGCCAAAACCCTCAACACCTGAAGACATAGTTATTTTTGGGTAAAGCGACTTATTATAAGTTCATTTATTCTAAATTTATTAACTAGGAACCGATTGCTTCAAAATATGATGCACAAAGAACCCTTCAAATGGTCACCAGATGCAGAAGCAGCGTATTGACTTACATAATGCTTTAATTTATCCACAGGTACTGATGCAATATGACCCAAAACTCGCTTTAATTCTATCAATGGATGCAAGTAAGACNAGACACAAGATAGATGCCCAAGGCTTGCACAAATCAGACAACACACAGAAGCAATACAAGATATGCCAAAACCCTGAACACCTGAAGACATAGTTATTTTTGGGTAAAGCGACTTATTATAAGTTCATTTATTCTAAATTTATTAACTAGGAACCGATTGCTTCAAAATATGATGCACAAAGAACCCTTCAAATGGTCACCAGATGCAGAAGCAGCGTATTGACTTACATAATGCTTTAATTTATCCACAGGTACTGATGCAATATGACCCAAAACTCGCTTTAATTCTATCAATGGATGCAAGTAAGACATGTTTAGTTGCTGTCCTATCACACCCACTGTCAAATAGACAGGAGCGCCAGATCGCCTATGGCAGCCGCACCATAAGTGATACTGAGCAACGTAATCCACAAATCGACAAAGAAGTTCTAGCCATAGTGTGGGTTGTTAAGAAGTTCTTCCATTATTTGTACGCTAGTCACTTTACACTTATCACAGATCATAAGCTATTAACACAAATTTTACATCCAGAGAAATCACTTCCAGTGCTCTGCATTTGTCAAACGGCAAATTATACCGACTTACTAACCAACTTTGAGTATGAAACTTGTTTCAAGTTAACAANCTCTGCATTTGTCAAACGGCAAATTATACCGACTTACTAACCAACTTTGAGTATGAAACTTGTTTCAAGTTAACAAAATCAAACGCGAATGCTGTTTACTGCTCCTACGCACCACTAGCAACCACTGTTAATACTGTCCACAATTTTACATCAAAAGGAGAAGTGTTAGAGTATGATGAATTTGACCAGATTAAACAGCCCCCAGTTCGAGCCGAGATCATTGCTCGAGAAACATGAAGGATCCTACTTACGCACGATAGTTGAACTGCAGGAATCGGGTCAAAGTCTCGCACACTATAGATTCAAGGCACCAGAAGTAAACTACACTCTAGCTGCTAACTATTTGCTCTTTTGACCACCAAATGGTTGTACCACCCACACTACAACAAGCGATCCTCAACGACCTACACACAGCACATGTAGGTATTGTGAAGATGAAAGGCATAGCTCGATATTTTGTTTACTGGCCAGGTATTGGTGTAGACATCGAGCACGTCACAAATCATTGTAGTGAGTGTGCCAAACACTCCCATGCTCTGTCCAAATTTCGCGATCATTACTGGGAGTTTCCGAAGGAATCATGGGAACGCATACACATTGACTATGCAGGTCCTGTAATTGGCAAGATACTGCTTATCATACTCGATGCATACAGAGAATGTCTTGACGTTAAAACCACTAGATACATGACCACTTCCTCAACAATTGCAATCCTGAATGAACGGTTTGCAACTTTTGGTGTTCCTCTCACCATAGTATCCGATAATGCTATACATTTCACTTCTGCAGTGTTCAAGATGTTTCTACAAGTNTTGGTGTTCCTCTCACCATAGTATCCGATAATGCTATACATTTCACTTCTGCAGTGTTCAAGATGTTTCTACAAGTCAGTGGTGTAAAATACCATAATCTTATAGCTCCATACCATCCCTCAACTAATGGACAAGCTGAATGGTATGTACAGACAGTCAAGTGAGATCTCAGCGCAATGTCTACATCAGATACTATACAGCAGAGCCTTAACGAGTTAGATGTCGTCATAGCCTTCCGTGGTCATGCTACTACCGGACATCCACCTGTACAGGTGTTCTTGGGACAAAATATTCGTACACATCTCGTCTCGATCTTGTCCAGGCCAAATATATGTACACTAAAATTACAGAGAAANTGGGACAAAATATTCGTACACATCTCGTCTCGATCTTGTCCAGGCCAAATATATGTACACTAAAATTACAGAGAAACAACAAGCTAAAATCAAAAATATATTTCGCACATTCGAACCTATTCAACAAGTGCCTTTCAGGACAAATGGACAAATGGAATTCAGGAACAATCTTAAAATGCATCGGAGACCTTCACTATGAGATTGACTACTTTGGAAAATGCTTCAAACGACATGTCGATCATATCTGAGCTCACCGAGCAGAGGAATCCTCCCACTAACCTGCTCTCTGGTCAACCAAATGTTCAGAACTATGTCACTGAGGTCCCCATGAAGAATACATTTCTACCCTCTTTCGAATACCACAGAAAGTTCATCATCTGAAGCACCTAACAATACACTCTAGCCAAATACACGTTCTATAACGACACCGAAGACTACTGCTTCCACAAGACTAGAACGAAAGCATGATCAGTATACAGACACTGGGACTTAAGACTATTCTGCATCGATCACGCAGATGCCTTCCATCAAAGTTATAACTCATCAAATTAAATGTGTTGTTCAGATATCCCTGCATTTATAATTTTTTAAACTCCCTAAAGGGGGGAGGAAATGTTATGCATGAAAAGACAAAGAAAACGAACCCAAGAAAATTCTTTTTCTGTTTGTATCTATGATAAAAAAACAAAATTTGAACTGTAAAATAAATACAGATAATAAATCAGCAAATCAATGTATTAAACATATTTTGTATAAATTTTGTAAACCAGTTACCTGTGAAGATATAAAATAATTTACAAAAGTTATTGTAAAATATCTCCCCCAATAATTTAGCAACAACAGTNAGTTACCTGTGAAGATATAAAATAATTTACAAAAGTTATTGTAAAATATCTCCCCCAATAATTTAGCAACAACAGTAAATAGACATGCAGTACAAAATTGAATTGCAGAAAATTAGTATGTCATAGAGAAAAATTGAAGTCGATTTATGATTCAGTTTATTAAAAACATGTTAGGACAATATATAATTTTGAAAAATGTTTTTAGCGACCATAATTTTGCAGGCCTGTGTCATCAAGCTGCATGTAACAATTAACTTTCTAGATTATCCAGACATTCAAGTGTTCCATCTTAAATATTTTCCCAATTATTTGTAATAAAATAGTACTTAGTACTTCAGGTCCAACTTCACAGATTTATACTATCCTTAAGATTGACTTTATATCATAGAAATAGGGATGGGTCAGTTCGGTTATTCGGTTCCAATTTATACCGGTTCTTGAGGTTTGACTCGGAACCGATTTTAGGTTAACAACTACTACTCGGTTCTCGTTTCTAAAAAGCAATAAATTTTCTGCAAACCTCTGTCCTTACAAAAATAACTACCTCCTGTATAGTGCTCCCTTTTTCCCAATAATAAAGGGAAAAAATTCTGGAATGTGTGCCATACACGAAAAAAAAATTAAGGAGTGGTAGTCGTAAATTGTCCTCTCCCATCTCTGTCTTTTTCACTCAGCCCACCCCTGTAAGCAACACTGCTAGCCGATCAATCGAAACATTTCTCCACGCCTTATTTGTTTCCGTGTAAGGCAGAGAATAGCTTAGCCAAAGGGGCTGGAGAAGGGAAGAAGCAATGTTTTTTTTCTTTTTAGAGGTGTGGCATTCCAACACAGTCNGCTTAGCCAAAGGGGCTGGAGAAGGGAAGAAGCAATGTTTTTTTTCTTTTTAGAGGTGTGGCATTCCAACACAGTCAAAAAAAACCAGCAGGTCAGTGCATAAAAGAAGCAAATAAAGGAAGCGGCCCGCCCTGTCACTACGTAAATAAGCAAAAAAAAAAGGTAGAAGGCAGGTAAAAGAAGCAANGCTTAGCCAAAGGGGCTGGAGAAGGGAAGAAGCAATGTTTTTTTTCTTTTTAGAGGTGTGGCATTCCAACACAGTAAAAAAAAACCAGCAGGTCAGTGCATAAAAGAAGAAAATAAAGGAAGCGGCCCGCCCTGTCACTACGTAAATAAGCAAAAAAAAAAGGTAGAAGGCAGGTAAAAGAAGCAANAAATAAAGGAAGCGGCCCGCCCTGTCACTACGTAAATAAGCAAAAAAAAAAGGTAGAAGGCAGGTAAAAGAAGCAAAAATAAAAGGAAGCCCGCTGGTAAAAGAAGCAAAAAGAAAAATGAAGCAAGTCGCAAACTGGAGTTGTTGACATTCTTTTAATGACAATAGGTTAAAGCCACGCCACAATGTTTAGGCTTTTAGTACTGCCAGTTATTTAGTTAAAGTATTTTCGAAACATATCACAATCACCACCTATTAATGTAAAAAAAAAAAAAAGAATAATTTGTTACATATTTACTGACATAAAATAAATTTAATAAAAGTTCATCACATATGTAATTTAGAATAGAAGACACTTTGTTATTTTTCTATTCTTCAGTAGGTTAAATAAAATATTTAATGAAATTTACCTGCATTGGTTGAATGAAGTTGCAAGCAAAATGCAAGTATACAAAATGGAACCGAATACTGGAAAGAATATNTTTACCTGCATTGGTTGAATGAAGTTGCAAGCAAAATGCAAGTATACAAAATGGAACCGAATACTGGAAAGAATATTTAAATTATAGAATCGGTACCGGTACCGGAACCGATATTTTTGGTTATTTGACCCATCCCTACAGAGAAAGTGTAGGTATTTTGTCAAATTTTTTTTCCGTGATTAAACTTTAGTCAAAGTTTGAAAGTCTAACTTACATACATACTGCATATGCTGTTATAGTTTAATCATGAAATTTTTTACAAGGGTGACGGTCATGAGAAAAATTTAAGTAACAATAAATTTTTTATTTCGACCTTTTTTATTCTGTAGTTTGGTTGGTAGCGTTGCCTGGTGTTTGTTGTAAGTCTACTCACTAAATTTATTTATGCTGTCAGTGTGACCCAATGTTTTTCCTTAGTATCCTTTTCCCAGTTAATGCAATTGCATCAATTGAACATAAACATATTTGTATTGCTTAAATAACAAGAAGTTACTGATAACTAATGAGCCTACATTTCTCTACATTTGGCGTGCAAATAAATTTTAGTGAAGTTCCTAAAAACTTAGATGGTAGGTAGTCATTGAAGTCTCATTGACAGTAATATTATTAGAGATTAAACCACAAACATGTAAGACAGTACAAAGACAATTAAAATACAAAAGTGACTTAAATGAGATTCGAATTCAGAAAAACCCTTAAAATTAAGCTAACTTGCAATAAACTGCATCACGGAGGTAGGATTCGGAGCATCAACTTCGTATGTAATCAGTGTAATGTTTTGAATATTATGGTTCACTAATCTGAAATATTTACTAGGCCATCATTTTGAAAATAAGTGTCTCAGCTACTAAAAAACACAAGTTTACATGGACTACAATAATGCTACTTGTGTGAAAAATTTAATCGAGATCGGTTTATTGGTCTCTAAGATATGCTATAAAAACCTTATTTTCTGAAATGAGGCTCTTACAATATTGCTTAAAAAGAGGCTGCATATACAATGTTTGTAATAGATTAAGTCAGCATAAAAAGTTTGATTGAAACTGTTATATTGTTAAACAGAAATGCCCAACATATGAAAAAATGTATATGGCCACCATTTTTAAAATCATTGTTTGAGATCATTTAAATGAAGTATCATTACTTGGCCTTCTGTGGGTAAAATGTTGTGCAAATAAGTCAAATTATTCCGCAAATATGTTAAATGTTCAATTTACTTACCTGACACTACTTTGCAAAAAATCCCGGAAAGGAAAATCTCTGTATGCATATTGGTTGATTGGTCCTCGAGATATGGCATAACACCTCCATTTGTCATGTGACAATCTTCATAAATGGAGGGTAAACATGTATATATTAGCACTTTCGATTATTGTCATAGATAGAATATAAAAAGTTAAATTTCAATCAGTTACATAGTTTTGTAAATATATCACACTAAGCTAAATTATTTGTATACGCACCAATCTGAAAATAAGATACTNTCAGTTACATAGTTTTGTAAATATATCACACTAAGCTAAATTATTTGTATACGCACCAATCTGAAAATAAGATACTTACATACTTAACACATATAAATAATGTAACATACCAGAGTACAACTTTGTTGCCAGATTTGAAAGAAATCGGTTGATTGTCTCCCGAGATACAGCATAAAAACAATATTATTTCATGTAGGGCTATCTTACATAATATAGGAGAAATTATGGTTTGCATACACAATTTTGATGGATATAACTGATATTGTCAGCATGCAAATGTTAGTTGAAATTGTTTTGCAGTTTCGTAGATAAAAAATTCAGAGCTAAAATGTTTANTCAGCATGCAAATGTTAGTTGAAATTGTTTTGCAGTTTCGTAGATAAAAAATTCAGAGCTAAAATGTTTATATGGGTGCAATTTTGGAAATATGTGTCTCATATTCTCAAAATGTATCAGTTTAGATAGCTTGCCATAGTGCTAATTGCTAGCCTTATTTGGTAGAAATCGGTTATTATTTCGGAGATCACATAATTTTAATTTGTCTAGTGATACTATTTTACAAAATGGCGGACAAGAGATTTTGCATGCACACATATAATTGTTGTAATATATAAAGCCACCATAAAAAGATTCTTCGGAATTAATTACATTTTTTCGACAATGTAACATATAAAAGTAAAATGGTTATGTGGCCACCATTTTGAAAATAAGTGTCTGAAATGCTGGAAACATATCAGTTACCATTACCTACCGCAGTACTACTTGTTTGCCATATTTGGTAGGTATCGGCCAATTGTTTCCNATATCAGTTACCATTACCTACCGCAGTACTACTTGTTTGCCATATTTGGTAGGTATCGGCCAATTGTTTCCAGAGGTATGACAAAAACATTATTTACTAGAGTGGCACTATCTTACAAAATGGAGGACAAAATATGCTCTATGTAGACATTTCATGTTTGTTATATATAATCTCATCATACAAAGTTAAGTTGGGATTGATTAAATTATTTTGAAGATTTAGCATACTATGCTTTTTATCGATCTACCGACGGTAAAACTATTATCCACTGACTGTATGAAATTTGAACATAATATTTGCGGCAGTACAACTTGACTGCCACATTTGGTAAGAATCTGTCAATTGTTTCCTGGGAAACTACACAAAAACTTGATTAATTAATGCANAAAATAGCTAGATGGCTGCCATTTTGATAATAGGTGACTGACATACTTATTTGAACATAATATTTGCGGCAGTACTACTTGACTGCCACATTTGGTAAGAATCTGTCAATTGTTTCCTGGGAAACTACACAAAAACTTGATTAATTAATGCATCACTAGCTCACAAAATAGCAAGCAAAAGTGATTGTATTTGGCTTATTCGATGCTTGTAATACATACGTAGTCGCATGTTTTAAACCAATTTTAATCAGTTTACCATTGGTAGTGCCAAATAAACCTAAATTATTTGTATTGCCGCCATTTTTAAAATAAGTATGTAATTAAATTATATTACTTACAAATACCTTGCCAGTCATATTATTTATTACTTACATGCCAAATTTCGCTAAAATAGTTTGATTAGTTTTAGAGATATAATGTAAAAGCTTAATTTTTTCATGTAATCCTATTTTCCAAAATGGACTACCCACAATAATATTCACCTCTTAATTAAGTGCTCATAACTTGCTCTTTGAGCATAAAAAATTTATTTAAAATTGGTTAAATAGTTTCTGGGATACAAAAATTCACCCTAAATATTAAAATGGCCACCATTTAAAAAAAAGTGACTAGCATGGTCAAACACTATTATAGTACTTAGTACTATATGTGTACTAAGTACTAAGTATTTCTTATTTCGTGATTATTTCGTATTGCGTATCCAAATCTCCAAAAAAACATTATATTACGTATCCAATGATACGTATAATCCACCCAAAAAGTCGTCGATTTCGTATCCAACCTAAGTCCTGAGAAGGCCAAAACAAATGCAAAATTTCTCCCTGCGTATCCAGCCTGCCTGTAATTACCTGTTTTTTACCAAAAGTTTCTTTGTGCATATCCACATGAAAAACGACCTGAATTGAAAAGTGGTGGGTTTGCATATCCAAACCGACAGGTGGGAATTGTCACCAAGCCTCATTTGTTTCGATTCACATATTCATTAACCTTTTAAAAACATTTAGAAAAAATACCTAATTGTTTCCTGTGGCGTATCAAAACTGGAAACGGAACAATTGGTCACTTTGCCATTTGTTTCCCTGGGCGTATCCCCATGTGGAAGTGACTTGTTGCTAAAATTTTCCTTTGTGTACCCAACAACGATTCATTTACATTTTAAATCCAAAACCAATAACCAGCTAGTGAAAAATGAGTTGTGTAAATAATTATGAGTTCGAAAAAAAAAATCAAGATGTGGAAACTCTAAAAGCTTCACTAGCTTACAGTGAGGGATTATAATTAATGCATTTAATGTATCAATGCCTCGGAATCACGAGTTTGTGCAGGGATGTTTCATTTTGTTCGTTTTTATGAAAGTTGTNTGCCTCGGAATCACGAGTTTGTGCAGGGATGTTTCATTTTGTTCGTTTTTATGAAAGTTGCAGAATTTAGAGTATCTCCAAGGTTTCCATAAGCTTAACCCCTTCCTTTTTTTTTTTAAACATGAAAACCACCTACTGCTATTTTCATTTTAAATTGACCCAAACAGCTACTCATTGTAATTTNTTTTTTTTTTAAACATGAAAACCACCTACTGCTATTTTCATTTTAAATTGACCCAAACAGCTACTCATTGTAATTTTAAACAGACATCGCACACCACCAGTCAATTACATTTTAAATTTAAATGAGCCATTGTCAGTTTAATGCTTTGNATTTTAAACAGACATCGCACACCACCAGTCAATTACATTTTAAATTTAAATGAGCCATTGTCAGTTTAATGCTTTGTTTGTACTGATGATAATTCTCTAAACTAAACCAGTTGTGAGATTCCTAGTCGGGTACGAAAAAAGNTTAATGCTTTGTTTGTACTGATGATAATTCTCTAAACTAAACCAGTTGTGAGATTCCTAGTCGGGTACGAAAAAAGTTATCAAGAGTTGTGAGATGGCTCTTTCGTGTTGTTATGGAGACGATATATATTGGCAAGGGAGGAACGATTCGCANTTATCAAGAGTTGTGAGATGGCTCTTTCGTGTTGTTATGGAGACGATATATATTGGCAAGGGAGGAACGATTCGCACCTCCCTCTTACTACCAAAAACAATATCAAAGGTCATAAACGGAGGCAAACGGCAAGCCTACTTTAAACACCTTAAAAAGGTTTACTGGAAATTGGTAATTTTTTGCCCGCTAGTTTCTCGGGGGGATCCCATTGCCGAGAATGATTTGCTTAAAATTTCGGTGATTATGTCGCATTGCGTATCCAACAACGATTCATTTACATTTAAAAACCAAAACCAAGAACCAGCCAGTGAAATGAGTTGTTTAATAATGAGTGTAAAAAAAAATAATCAAGACATGAAATGAAAACTCTAAAGTCTTCACTGGCTTACAGTGAGGGATTATAATTTATGCATTTAATGTATCAATTCCTCGGAATCATGAGTTTGTGCAGGGATCTTTCGTTTTGTTCTTTTTATTTGAAAGTTATGGAATTCCAAGGTGTCCACAAATGTTAGTGTGTCACGAGGAAGGCTGGAAATACTGCTGTGTGACTCATCTCTCTTTGCACCTGCGAGGGTGTTTAGTTTTGTTCGTTTTATTTGAAAGTTGTGTAGATTTTATTGCCCCTCCAAGGCTGTCATGCTTTCGCACTGGAGATTTAATTTGGTTGGTGATGTCAACAGGAAATCACAAGCTTATTAAAATGCACAGGTGTGAGGCTGTTTAGTTTTGTTCGCTTTATGTGAAGGTTGTGTAGATTTTATTGCCCCTCCAAGGCTGTCACGCTTCTGCACTCGAGAAGTAGGTTGGTGTGCCAACAGGAAGTCACAGGGTTATTAAAATGCAGTCTTGGCGCTCGTTCGTATGTAGATTTTATAGCCACTCCATGGCCATCACGCCTCTCTACTCGAGATTTAATCACGTTGGTGATGTTAACAGGAAATCACAAGCTTATTAAAATGCACAGGTGTGAGGTTCGTTCGTTTTGTTCTTTTTAATGAACCTTGTGCAACTCCAAGGTGTCTACAAATGTTAGTGTGTCACGAGGAAGGCTGGAAATACTGCTGTTTGACTCACCTCTCTTTGCACCTGCGAGGTTATTTAGTTTTGTTCGTTTTATTTGAAAGTTGTGTAGATTTTATAGCCACTCCATGGCCGTCATGCCTCTCTACTCGAGGATGAAGAAGGTCGGTGGGCCAACAGGAAGTTACAGGGTTATTAAAATGCAGTCTTGGCGCTCGTTCGTATGTAGATTTTATAGCCACTTCATGGCCATCACGCCTCTCTACTCGAGATTGAGGTTGGCTGGTGTGCCAACAGGAAGTTACAGGGTTATTAAAATGCACATTCTCGGCGGTCGTTCGTATGTAGATTTTATAGCCACTCCATGGCCGTCACGCCTCTCTACTCGAGGATGAAGAAGGCTGGTGTGCCAACAGGAAGTTACTCGGTATTGCAATTGCAAGTTTGCACTCAGCCATCCTAGTTTTACAGATTAAAACAACTGCTCATTTCAATTTTAAACTGGCGCAAATAACTACTCGTTATCATTTTCAACAGACACCGCACACTCCAAGTCAATCACACTTTAATTTTAAATGAGCCATGTGATTTTAAACTAAACCACTTGTGAGATTTCTAGTCAAGTACACAAAATTGAATATACATTGGCAGGGGGGGTATGGATTGGGCCTCCCTTGTGCTACCAATGCATTGCGCAATTAAATAAACAGACATTTCCTCTTTAAACTGACATTACACACCACAAGTCAATCGCATTTTAAAATGGAACAAATCACCCAACTTTAAACCGATACCATAAACAATTAGACACATTACCACTTTAATTTTAAATGAGCCATTGTGATTTTAAACTAAACCACTTGTGATATTTCTAGTCAAGTACACAAAATTGAATATATATTGGCAAGAGGGGTATGAATTGGGCCTCCCTTGTGCTACCAAATTATTGCGCAATTAAATAAACAGACATTCACTCTTTAAACTGACATTACACACTGCAAGTCACCCAACTTTAAACTGATGATCATACTCGCCGGTGTTGTGCAAGGATCTTTCGTTTTGTACGTTTTTGATGAATGTTATGCAATCCACGCCTTTGTAGTCGCGATTTAAATATGTCGATGATGTCAACAGTAAACGACACAGGCTTCACAAACTTAAAAATAATATACCACGTCTCTGCTGCACTCGTGAGTGTTGTGTAAGGCTCTTTCAAGGCCTCCATAAGCTTAACCCCTCCTTTTTTTTATTTACCAAATGGATTACAAAAGTANTTGTGTAAGGCTCTTTCAAGGCCTCCATAAGCTTAACCCCTCCTTTTTTTTATTTACCAAATGGATTACAAAAGTAGAAAGCAATAGCTTTGTTTGCCATGTCGGCAGGGGTATATATATTGGACGCTGGCCGCAGAAAAACTATCAATGGATCATCAGTCGATCAGCAACAAGGAACTCTTACCAACATAGGTAACTTATACACTTTTTCTTTATTTTAAGCAAGGTTATTTTTATAGCTACAATCGACTAGTATAGTGGTTCACGATGGTTTTGCATTTCAGGGCAAATATGTACGAGGACCCAGAAGACCCCTTCGTACAATGTCCTCTTAAGCGAGCGCATAAGATTTTGCAATCGCGAATGGAGAGGCATCTGTATAAATGTAGGGCAGCTGTGGAGATGGAAACCAAAACTACAAGATCTCCATTACCCACAGCTGTAGAATCTGCTTCGCCCTCCCCCCCTCCTCCTCCTTTTACATCCTCCTGTTCGGAAGAAAATTGGGATGATGGGTTGTATGTGACATATGACCCGATGTCAAAAATTGTGAGTTCAAATGAGCTTATCATCAGAAAGCCAAAGTGAGTGTTTGTAGCGGCCGATCGTGTCACATTACCCAGGCGGAAAAAAAATCATCTGTACATAAAATTGAATTTGTTTTTGCTTTCAGAAAGAAAAAATAATTTCGGCAACTGGATACACTGAGATGGCGAGGCGAAGAATTTAACCTATGTAATTTAAAATGAAAAAAAAANTAATTTCGGCAACTGGATACACTGAGATGGCGAGGCGAAGAATTTAACCTATGTAATTTAAAATGAAAAAAAAAAAATATATACATAAACTTTTCGTTTATCTGTTTATTTATTTGTACAGATGCTAAGTTACTTTTACCACTTTAATTTTANATATATACATAAACTTTTCGTTTATCTGTTTATTTATTTGTACAGATGCTAAGTTACTTTTACCACTTTAATTTTAAATGAGTCATTGTGATTTTAAACTAAACTAGTTGTGATGTTAATTCTTTAAACTAAACCAGTTGTGAGATTTCTAGTTAGGTACAAAAAATTGAATATATACCAAACAACAAGCTATACAAACAATTTAAAACATTAAAACTAAACCAACTAATTCATTTTAATGTTATTAAGTTTTCCCAATAGTTCCTTGGGGCCGATCCCATTGCGGAAAGTGACTTGTTAAACATTTCCTATTACATATTCGATCCTAAACCAACTAATTTATTTTAAAATTTAAACAATTAATTCATTTTAAACTCTAAACAATTAGTAATCACAAATACTGCCATTCTCACTTTAAATTGACACACACTTCTAAATTCAAACACTTTAAAACTTTTGGTTGATTAAGTAAAATTTGTTTACTTTAAATTGACACACACAAAGCAAGCCATTCAAACACTTTGAAATTATGCAAATATCAAGTCATTTTAAACTCTACACAAAGACCTTGCTCTTACTACACATAGCAAGCCAATCTCACTTTAATTTTAAATGAGCTATTGTCACAGACACCCCCCCCCCCTCCACACACACACACTTTTAAATATACACCACACAAAACAATTAAACAATTCATTCGCACTTTAAATTGAGGCAAATAGCTACTCATGTATATTTTTATTTTCACTCATCCTTACTTGTATCTGATAATGAAAAAAAATAATAATATCTACTTTTGTTTTATTCATTTATTTTCTGACGACTTGCTTATAAGCTTTGGCATGGACGTCGATGCACNAATAATATCTACTTTTGTTTTATTCATTTATTTTCTGACGACTTGCTTATAAGCTTTGGCATGGACGTCGATGCACCATAGTTGTACTGACTGCATCAAGCGAATATGTCAACCGCTACCAAGTGCCTCGTNTTGGCATGGACGTCGATGCACCATAGTTGTACTGACTGCATCAAGCGAATATGTCAACCGCTACCAAGTGCCTCGTGTGCTTTGGAGGGTATGAACAGTGCTATCGCTGTGATTGGAATGAAATGGTACCGAGGGTTCCTCGTCAATATCACCCAAGAGTATGGTGCAATATGATGAGGGCCAAAAAATATGGGATTGTATTGCCAAAGGAGAGTGATGCAGTGATGAGCTGCAATGCTTGTAGGCGAATGGATAATTTTTTTTTTAATACGCTCCATCCTACAGTGAAGAAGTAAACCGCACCCATCATTGTACGTTTTCTGATTGTTAAACGGAACAATTGGCTCGAAATTGGATACGTTAAAGGGAACAATTGGCTCGAACTTGGATACTCCAAACGGAACTCGGCGAGATGGGTACTCTTCCAGGACCCCTAGAAATCACCCTTTCACGGCCAGGGCTTCTAGACATCACCCTTTCGCGGCTCGGGACGCGACAACATAACTGAAGATTACCTACTGCTGGATGTAGGCAGTGTACCGCAGCTAAAAAATGGACAGCCAGCTAATCTATCCTAGAGTCTCCAACTTTATTAAACATGTATATAAATGTAAAAATTTGATTTTGTATGTGGTTTTTGAATAAATGTTATTTAAATTCTCTCTATGTGTGTGTTTAGTGATTTATTTTTTAGTTCATTTATAAAACATAAGTAGTTTCTTTCTTTTGAATATATTTATTGTTCTTGCTTTTTCCTTGGAGAAGGAACAAANTAAGTAGTTTCTTTCTTTTGAATATATTTATTGTTCTTGCTTTTTCCTTGGAGAAGGAACAAACACATGTAATATGTTTTTCCTCTCTCTCTCTCGTACAAAACTGCGAGCAATTGCAAGTAATTTTCATTTTAACGATGTATTAACTCGTTTTCACTTTAAACTGACTAAAACATAACAAGTCATTTTAAACACAATTATTTAACCAACTTTAAAATGATATAAATAGCTAATCATTTCCAATTTAAACAGACTCACCTAACTTTAAACTGATGCAAACAGCAAGCTATTCAAACACTTTTAAAATGTTTACTGGTAGTTGGTAATTTTTTGGCCATTAGCTTCTCGGGGCCTATCCCGTTGCGGAGAAGTGACTTGCTAAAAATTTCCTATTGCGTATTCTCACTTTAAATTGACACAAAACAGCTACTCAGGCACATTTTTTTTCTTTCACTTGCCATTATTGCCTGTATCTGAAAATGAAAAAAAAATAAAGTACTTTTCGTTTATTCATTTATATAGTTGTTCTACAAATGCAAAGAGTTAGTTTTACCTATTGAGAGAACTGCCTCCATCACCGTTGTCTTCTTCGTGACGAGTCTCCTCGTGCATGGAGGCTGCATGGATTAGAAACGAGTGCAGTCGTTGTCCGTATGGGTGGTTCTTTTTCCAAATGTATTCTGCCAAGTAGCCGGTCCACGACTTTTCCCGTCTGCCAAAACACGGAATGCTATACCTCACCGAACACCAACTCCGTTCGATGTTTTGTGTGTGCACTCTTAAAGATTCGCCTTGCCTCAGCTTTAGTTTGTTTCGGGTGTTAACTATTCCACTCTTTTCACTGCACACAAATTCCTTCCGGTGATTCACTTGCAGGTGACGATAGCCGTGCATGTCCAAGTTACTGTAACCTCGCCAACAGTCTGAAATTATCGTCGNTGATTCACTTGCAGGTGACGATAGCCGTGCATGTCCAAGTTACTGTAACCTCGCCAACAGTCTGAAATTATCGTCATGCCCGGCACAATCTATTCACGAATACATTTGACTAAAGTTGCGGCGTTCCTCTTTTCCACTGGCACCAGGAAGAAATTAGTAGGATCGCCTCTCTCCACACCGCCGAAAACCCACTGGCCGTGAACTTTTCGTCCCTTGCGGTTTTTACGCTTACCCAACTTTGATTCGTCTATCTCGACTATTTTGCCAGGCCCGCCGATTCTTTTCCTGTAAGTTAACACCCAGTCTATGCACACTTGGCGGCAGAAATTCGACCAGGCGACGACTGTCTTGCCCGAGCACTTAAGTTCGTTTACTATAGTCTGCTGTCGGGGATACTTGATCAGGCACCACAATAAACACAACTCGATGATCTTGCCCGGCGACAAATTTGAATCTCCCACGAAACTGCCCTGTCTTGCCGACACTTTAAAATTGCATTTTGTGCCATTCTCCATGCGCTGTCGACACCAGTAAAACAAACCTCGATTGTCCACGAGCTTGGGTTCGTCTTTTCTGCATCATCTACATGGTATTGACGGTTTAAGGATGTCATGCTCGATGAGGAATGTGTTTACGTCCGGTGAGAAATAAATCAATTTCCGAGCGTTCAACATGGTGATTTTACACCCTTCACACACCATTATGTTTTCCTAATTGAAAACTTTTAGGTTTTAGGTAAAACCACACTTGGATACGCTAAACGGAACAATTGACTTGAACTTGGATACGTTTAACGGAATTCGACCGGATACGCAATAGTACACTAACTTGTAAAGTAAATAATTTCAGTGGATACTCGATACTGCACTCGCGGGTTTCCTATGGTTTTACAAGAGTACGCAATATGGAACAATCACAGTGTACAGAGTTTGGTTAAATTTGGTTAATGCATTAGAAGATTGAAGGGAGGGACACACACAGACAGGAATGTGATCTCATAAGCCTTTATTTCCTGTCAATGTACGAAAAAATATTTAGTCTGACCTTTCTACATTAACACTATGATAACAAGGTCCCTTCAGATATAAAATAAAACTGTGTTGTCTAAACGCTATTCATATATTTATAAACAGTCTGTAAACAAAGACAACATAGGTAATGTGCAATTAATGATTGACTATCAATAAATGTAAGTAACAGAAAATCAGCTTTGACTAGTCAACAGATATAATATACTGCACCACTATTTCATTGCCTTGTTTTGTGGTAGATGTTGGCTGCATTCCATTTATGTTGATGATGGAATGAGTAACAGTAATATGGAATTTTTTTCAAATGGTAAAATAGATTTGAGACATTTTTAGGGACCAAATTGCTAAAAACAAGGATTTTCACATGTAATTGTAAATAAACAAATTATCACATTTTCACGTGCCAACATCGTTCAACGATTTTTATTATTCAACACTATTGAATTATCAAGAGTTATAATTTTATGCTATGCTTNGCAATAGTACACTAACTTGTAAAGTAAATAATTTCAGTGGATACTCGATACTGCACTCGCGGGTTTCCTATGGTTTTACAAGAGTACGCAATATGGAACAATCACAGTGTACAGAGTTTGGTTAAATTTGGTTAATGCATTAGAAGATTGAAGGGAGGGACACACACAGACAGGAATGTGATCTCATAAGCCTTTATTTCCTGTCAATGTACGAAAAAATATTTAGTCTGACCTTTCTACATGAACACTATGATAACAAGGTCCCTTCAGATATAAAATAAAACTGTGTTGTCTAAACGCTATTCATATATTTATAAACAGTCTGTAAACAAAGACAACATAGGTAATGTGCAATTAATGATTGACTATCAATAAATGTAAGTAACACAAAATCAGCTTTGACTAGTCAACAGATATAATATACTGCGCCACTATTTCATTGCCTTGTTTTGTTGTAGATATTGGCTGCATTCCATTTATGTTGATGATGGAATAAGTAACAGTAATATGGAATTTTTTTCAAATGGTAAAATAGATTTGTCTGTAAAAATCCCTGGTTTAACGATTTTTCAAGGATTTTCACATGTAATTGTAAATAAACAAATTATCACATTTACTCGTGCCAACATCGTTCAACGATTTTTATTATTCATGTGATAACTTAATAGTTCTCAATATTAAAATACGATACGATTAACACTGAAGTACCTAAAATTTGTATGAAAAGCTTGCACATAATGCACATATATAAGGTTCCCGAGTGTGTTTGAGATAAAGTCTCCTCGGTGGCGATGCATCAATAAACTTAACTGGACACTGTGTACACAAGAATGGTTTCTCTTCAGTGTGAGTGCGAATGCGTCTCTTTAAGGATGATTTATCCCTGAGCTTGGCTGGACACTGTGTACATGAGAATGGCTCCTCTCCAGTGTGTGTGCGAATGTGTCTTCTCAGATGTGATTTCTCATTATTGAACCACCTTGTATGACGTGTACTAAAACATCTTTCACTAGTATGTGCATGTTCCTGAATGTTCTTGGTGTTGACAGTTGACCCTGCTGCTTGAAGTTTATGACACAACACAGTTCTGTCACATTCTTGTCCGTTTAGGTTGAACTAGACATTTGAACAGACAATTTTCTTCAATTTTGAATCTGCATTCAATTCTTTGAGTTCTTTGCTCAATATTTTTCCTTCTGGCACAGTGGAGTGTCCTTGTAGCTCCTATAAAATAAATCCATGCACATATATAAAATGATATATACGTACATCTGTTATAAAGAATGGGTATAAATGTTGGTGAGTTCTCACCGGATCCGACATGTATTTGTTACGAAGTTTTAGATACAACACTAAATACCTGAAGTAAAGACAGATTACCTGATTAATAAATGTAAGCATTAGGAACACAGGGACTGTACTGATTAAAAAGGGCATATATATTTTTTTAAACTGTGTACCAATATAATTAACATAAATTTATTATAGGGCTGGGTCGATCACTTCGATGCTGATCACTAGGTGCCTATCATGAAATGCTTGTAACTTATGTGCACCTCAAATGCAAAAACTACTTAAATAGATAATAGTTACTATCTCTAAGGATAGTTAAAAAAATTNAACTTATGTGCACCTCAAATGCAAAAACTACTTAAATAGATAATAGTTACTATCTCTAAGGATAGTTAAAAAAATTGAACAATGGATTACTTAATTTATCTAATATTTATTAACTGGTTACATTGTACTCTGTAAAATCATGGCATTTACAGTTTCAATAAACAGACAACTAAAATCAGTTACTAAGAACGTCACTGTCCAGTCACTGCTGTGTGACATTTCAGATTCCTGTATAAAAACACCAACATTTTTAGTTTCTCAGGCCGTAAAGTGTTTCTGTTGTTGCCACTGATTAAGCCTGCAGCAGTAAATAATATTTCTGATAGAACAGATGCAGCTGAAGGTGGCAAGTATTTCTGAGCTACTTTTTTCAAACTGGTGAAAGGTGCTGATTTCCAGTACTGAGGTGGATTACAGTCATGCTTCTTTATTTAAAAAATAGGAAGGATGATGAAAATTGTATTTCAGGGTTTACAGAAAATTTATAGTTATTCCTAAAGACATGATTTAGCAATCATTCACTTACCCTTATCGAACTTATTAAAACTTGTTGGCTAGAGCATTGAATCTTAGAACAGTTGTCTATTGGATAAAAACATCAAAAGTACTTTATTAAAATGTTTACAAAAAGCTAAATACTTTGACTGCTACACAACAGATTTATCTTTGCAATAAAATATAGATTTTGGGCCTTTTTTCCTCTGCACGATTGGATTATATCGATCAACCATTTAGCCTATTTTGTCCTTTTGAAAGTGGTCTAACTAAGTAGATAAATTATTTGTCATGTTAGGGTTGCAGTGTGATGACGTGCAACTGTGACATGTCCTTTACCACTATACCCGTGTGTTAAATGCATAATTGTAGTAATAAAATGATAAAAAATTAACAATATATAGGCTTACACTGCCAAAATTATAGTTATGAAAATAACATATAGGCCTTTTGTGCTCCTCTATTTTGGAAAATTGCATTGTAGAAAAAGCAAAAACTGATGCAGACATTTGTGTTTTGGTCATTATCATACAAGTGAAATGTGATGAATACTGTACAGTTACAAGGAGATAAAAGTAAAATCTGGATTAAAAAAGCAAATTGTACTTAAAAATTCAAAATGAAAATTATATTTAAATAACTTATATTCATTAAGCACAGAAAAAGAAGTTAAACATGTACATTATGAAAGAATAATAGTTTAAATTGGAGAAATAATTCATTAATGATGCCACAGAAAAAATTAAAATTAGTTATAGCCTCTACTATTGACGGCGACCGAAACATTGACAGATGTGAACCGGAACAACTCGGAGATGTACAGATAATTAAATACATAAATGCCAATTCTATCGTAACTATGGCTGAGCCGATACCGGTAACGATATATCGAAACCGGCCGATATCGTAATTATCGGAATTGTAGGCAATTCATGTTTAAATCGCCGATATTATAACCAATATTTTGCCCTAAGAATCTAAGATGATGCTGTTTTCAACTTGCCATAATTAGAGTGCTTTGCTCACTACAGTGAAACCTCACTGTTGCGTTCCCGTTTATGTCATTTTCCCGTATCAGTCGATTTTTTTGGATGGTCCCAACAAATAACGTATATAAACAATGTTAAAAAAACTCGCATGTTTCGCCCTTAAATCATTAATTTACACATATCCATTAATCAGATATTCTGTCCGAAAACCAAAATATATTCAGAACTATTGTTTATCTGTGAAAAAACTATCTTNATATTCTGTCCGAAAACCAAAATATATTCAGAACTATTGTTTATCTGTGAAAAAACTATCTTAAAACCGGTACTAACAAAATTCAGTAGCGCCAAGAGCAGGTAAACAGACACTTCCTAACCTCAAAAGCTAGTATACACAACTAGTTGTCNCCAAAATTCAGTAGCGCCAAGAGCAGGTAAACAGACACTTCCTAACCTCAAAAGCTAGTATACACAACTAGTTGTCATGAAACATTGAAATTTTTAACAACCACTTCATTTATTTTGATAATTCAATCACTATTGGTTTTTAAATTACTCAAGTCAAAAAACAGGTAAAATATAATAATTGCAGGCATTACTTTGTTTCAAGTCAGCAAACAAATATTCGTGCAAATAAAACACGTATGTATAATGGTTGTGGTACGGACCGGAACCAGACATTCATAATGTACGGAACGGATTTGAACTTTACTCTCGTTCCACAATGGAAACGTAATAATTTTTAGGTCAGTACGGTAAATAACCATGTAAATTACCAGCATTAAAGGGGAACAGTATCTTTTCACCGATTAATTCTGTTAAGATAAATTACACTAGTAACTTTTTTTTAAGAGTAATGCAGTGATATCAACTGTCACACAAGATTGCGAATGGTCTTTATTTTGGCNCACTAGTAACTTTTTTTTAAGAGTAATGCAGTGATATCAACTGTCACACAAGATTGCGAATGGTCTTTATTTTGGCAGAATTTAACATTTTGCGGGCAACGGAATTTTTAGCAAAGTAAAATATAATTTAAAAAAATCGGATTTTTACATGTCATACTCAACAATTTTTAGCACGATTCTGTTTTAAATCAATGTTTTTAATAAAGTTAGTTTAATTTTTGCCACTTTTTTTTACATTTGGCAGAAATTTAGTGAATTTTATGTAAACATTCGGCGAATTTTCGAAATTAAGTGCATTTCAATATTTTATAATACAATATTTATATTGAATGATTGAGATATGTTTTTTCATCCAGTACTTAAGATATGCCCACTGTTCATTGCACGCAATCAACTCAGTATACCCAAGGATTAAAATAATATTTTTTGAGGTTAGGTTTTACTTTTTGAGGTGAGAGGTCCACATGTTGAGTTTTCCAGCATGCTAAGTTTTTTTCAGTAGGTCCTATGAAAAAACGAATAATAGAGGTTTCACTATTTGGTTTTATTAAAATAATCACTATTTTTAAATTGATTTTTATTAAAGNCAACAATTTTTAGCACGATTCTGTTTTAAATCATTGTTTTTAATAAAGTTAGTTTGATTTTTGCCACTTTTTTTTTACATTTGGCAGAAATTTAGTGAATTTTATGTAAACATTCGGCGAATTTTCGAAATTAAGTGCATTTCAATATTTTATAATACAATACTTATATTGAATGATTGAGATATGTTTTTTCATCCAGTACTTAAGATATGCCCTCTGTTCATTGCACGCAATCAACTCAGTATACCCAAGGATTAAAATAATATTTTTTGAGGTTAGGTTTTACTTTTTGAGGTGAGAGGTCCACATGTTGAGTTTTCCAGCATGCTAAGTTTTTTTCAGTAGGTCCTATGAAAAAACGAATAATAGAGGTTTCACTATTTGGTTTTATTAAAATAATCACTATTTTTAAATTGATTTTTATTAAAGTACCCAACTGGCTGTGCCTTTTTTTTGTTTGTTTTGTTGGTTTGTTTGCTGTTGCTGTAGTAACATGACGGTGTTAGGTTAGGGTACGAACGTGGTGAAATTATTTACGTGTTGTAATGACGCAATATTCATAATTTTTTGGGACACTGGTGTAAAATTCTTTCGTGTATACGAAGCTTTGGAAAGCTTTGTAATAATTTTATCGGGTTTGAAGTTTAAAGCCGTTGTGGCTCGTTTCCCGTGATAGTTTGTTTATCGGGCAGACGTTTGCCGTTTTTAGGTTATCAGGAGTCTGTTTACAGTTTTCGTTTACAACGTCGTCGTTTTCAGTGTTTTGGGGAAGCGTCAGCATTATTTAGCTTTTTCAGGAAACGTCGACAAGTTTTAGTTCCTCCGGCGCCGTTTGGTTATACGAGAGGTTAGTTTATCTTGATGTTGAATGCAGCGACAGTTTTAGTTCCCCCAGCGCAGGTTCAGGCAACGTCAACAAGTTTTTGTTGTACGAGAGGTTCATTTATGTTGACGGAGCAGTATTAGTTCGTGCGGAGCAGTTTCATAACGAGGGAAAGCGTGCGTGGCCAGGCCCTTATCTCNTGTTGACGGAGCAGTATTAGTTCGTGCGGAGCAGTTTCATAACGAGGGAAAGCGTGCGTGGCCAGGCCCTTATCTCTGGAGAGGGGGGCGAGAGGCAGCACAAAAGAGGTGTCTGTCTGTCGCCCTGGGAGCAGTCTTATGCAAGTCAGTTGNCTGTCGCCCTGGGAGCAGTCTTATGCAAGTCAGTTGTCAGGGAGAGTTACTTCACTTCAAGTCGCCCGTGAGGGCAGGTCAGAACAGTAGTCGTCGTAGTACAATGCTAGCCTAGGCTGTGTTCGGTCAGGACGACAACCCCCACGTCGGCCACTAAACTTTATTCATTTATTTCTCCGCCGGTGTGGGAGGTAGCAGCAGTTATTATTTCTTCGGGCTAATTTTCAAGACACGTGAATAATCTATAAACGACTGTGGCGCTGTTTTCTGTACTTTTATATTTATCTGTGAGGTTCGTACTCTGTATACCGGCAACACATCTGTGAGCTGTGAAACTTCAATAGTTAAATAAATATATATAACAAACCAATCTGGAACTTCTTCTTTCTTAATTAATCGGCGTCCATTCTCTGAGTCTCGTGTTACTACCTTCTGATCTAGTCGAGGGCAAGCCGTGGCAACGTAAACATTCGCACGTGTAACAAGTGCGGAACGTTACAAGATGGCGCCTAACCTTTGAGGCTGCAATAATATTAAAAATACCGGAATAACGAGAAGCGGGAACATTACAGTGTGCCATCAATAAACAAATGATATGACTGGAATAAAAATCGATTTGTGGAATTTCTTTGTACCGTAAGCAACACGCAAGAATGCAAAACTATTTACAATATTTGCAAATATTTGGTTTCGAGAGGCGGTAGATCATCAAGGTCCTATAGAACCACAAACTTAAAATGGCACATTGAATGTACGCACCATTTGAAGTGTTATGTTTTTCTTAATGTTATGTTTTTTCGCTACGTGGCCGCTAAATTTACTACCAACAGCGCCCTTCCACCATTCAGCAGTGTCTTACACATGACAAAGCTGGCTTTTCCAGCAAAACATCACAAATGTGCAACTGTGTGTGTGTGCGTGTGCTAGCATTTTCACATTTTATCGTAGATAAACAGCTTATCACATTTACTTGTGGCAACATTTATTTATGATTTTTCACCCTCTTTACACATATTATAGTCAACAATAATGAATTCACACGAGTTATAATTGCATGCTACACTTTAACACTGAAGTACATACAATTGGTATTAAATAAAGTGAACTAAACTTTGTATGAAAAGCAGGTGCACATCAGAGTCGATCATCACTAAACTTAACTGGAGACTGTGTACATGTGAGTAGCTTCTCTCCAGTGTGTGTGAAAAAATTGTCTCTTCAGATTTGATATATTACTGAAATTGGCTAGACAATGTGTACATTTGAATAGCTTCTCTGCAGTGTTTGTGCAAATGTGTCTCCTTAGATGTGATCTATCACTGAATTTAACTGGACATTGTGTACATTTGAATGGCTTCTCTCCAGTGTGTGCGCGAATGTGTGTCCTTAGATTGATCTATCACTGAACTTGGCTGGACACTGTGTACACGAGAATGGTTTCTCTCCGGTGTGTGTGCGAATGTGTGTTGTTAGATTTGATTTATCCATGAACTTAGCTGGACACTGTGTACATGTGAATGGTTTTTCTCCATTGTGTATGCGAATGTGTCTCCTTAGATGTGATCTATCACTGAACTTAACTGGACATTGTGTACATGAGAATGGTTTCTCTCCAGTGTGTGTGCGAATGTGTCTCTTTAGGGATGATATATCACTGAACTTGGCTGGACACTGTGTACATGAGAATGGTTTCTCTCCAGTGTGTGTGCGAATGTGTGTTGTTAGATATGATTTAACCATGATCTTAGCTGGACACTGTGTACATGTGAATGGTTTTTCTCCATTGTGTATGCGAATGTGTCTCCTTAGATGTGATCTATCACTGAACTTAACTGGACATTGTGTACATGAGAATGGTTTCTCTCCAGTGTGTGTGCGAATGTGTCTCTTTAGGGTTGATATATCACTGAACTTGGCTGGACACTGTATACATGTGAATGGTTTCTCTCTATTGTGTATGCAAATGTGTCTCCGCAGATATTTTTCCTCATTAAACTTGGTGGAACATACTGCACATGAAAAAAATCTTTCACTAGTATGTGCATGTTGCTGAATGTTCTTGGTGTTGCCAGTTGACCCTGCTGCTTGAAGTGTATGACACAAAACAGTTCTGTCACATTCTTCAGGCAAATCGAACCTGATCTGTAAACTTGACTGTAAATCTTCCATCTTGAATCTCCATCCAATTCCTTGTGTACTTTGCTCAATATTTTTTACTCTCTCACAGTCGAGTGTCCCAGTAGGTCCTATAACAACAAATCCAAACACACCTATGAAATAACATACCATAAGGCCATTAACACATCCGTTTTAAAGAATGGGTATAAAACAACGTAAGAGTAGCATAGGCTGTACATAACATAAATACCTAAGTTCTTAGATACAACACTGTACACCTGAACTAAAGACACATAACTTGATGAATAAATGTAAGCATTTAACTGAACATACTAACAAGAAGTAACTGATATAACTAATGAGCCCTCTTTCCTCAACATGCGTGCAATTCATTTTTAAATAGTTTCTTAAAAGCTAAGTTGGCAGGAAGGACTTGACTTCACTTTGAAAGCAGTCACTTTAAAAATGAAACCACAAACTTATGCAACAGTAGTGAGACAATTACACATACAAACATGCTTTCCCAGGACTTGAACCCAGAGTACCTTATATTAAAAGCTAGCATGCAATCCATTGCATTATGGAGGTCAAATTCGGAGCATCAACTTCGGATTTAATAAATCTAATGTTTCGAATTATAGGGTTTAATAACCTAAAATATTTGCTGTGCCTTTATTTAGAAAATATGTGACTGAGTCACATAAAATATGTAAGTTTACATGGCCTACCGTAGCTACTTGTGAGAAGAATTTGATTGAAATAAGTTGTTTGGTCCCTGAGATTTGACATAAAAAACTTTACTTTCTTATCTGATGCTATCATACAAAATTTCCAGAAAAAGAGGATCTATATAAGATGATTCTAANAACTTTACTTTCTTATCTGATGCTATCATACAAAATTTCCAGAAAAAGAGGATCTATATAAGATGATTCTAATGTTTACTCTCTACATACAGATTTTAGTGGAATTTGGTTAAATTGTTTAATAAAAATGCCAAACTTACCTAAATGACTTATGAAGCTGCCATTTTGAACATCATTGTCTAAAAAATTTAAATGATAAAAGCTTACATGACCTTCTGTAGCATTTATGGTGTTCAAAATTTGGTACAAATTTAATTGAAATGTTCCAGTGCAATGTTTGGTGGAATAGGTTGATTGGTNTATATAAGATGATTCTAATGTTTACTCTCTACATACAGATTTTAGTGGAATTTGGTTAAATTGTTTAATAAAAATGCCAAACTTACCTAAATGACTTATGAAGCTGCCATTTTGAACATCATTGTCTAAAAAATTTAAATGATAAAAGCTTATATGACCTTCTGTAGCATTTATGGTGTTCAAAATTTGGTACAAATTTAATTGAAATGTTCCAGTGCAATGTTTGGTGGAATAGGTTGATTGGTTCTCGAGACATTGCATAATAATTTTCATGAGGTGATGATCATAAACGGAGGACAAAAAAGTAACGTAGTACCAATATTGATGATTGTATACTGCCAATACACCAAGTGAAGTTAAAATATATTACATAATTTCGTAGATATCGTCCACAAAACTAAAATGATTTTATAGCCGCCATTCTTAAAATAAGTGTATTCTACTTGAAAAAGAAAAAAATACATTTATTATTATGGCCTACCACAGTACAACATCTTAGCAAAATTTTGAAAGAATGCGTTGATTGTTTCTTGAGACACGAGAGAAAAATCAATATTGTTTATTGGTAGGGCTATCTTACTAAATGACAGAGAAATGAGGCTCTTCATAGACACATTTGATGGTTGTAATATGTACTCCCAGCATACAAAGTTAAGTTCTAATTAGTTTTGTTAATAAAATATAATGAGCTAAAACATTTATTTAGCAACCATTATGAAAATAAGTGGCTGACCAACATAAAACATATAAATTTACACCACCTGCATCAGTACTACTTGTTTGCCAAATTTGGAAGTGAAACGGTTACTTATTTACTGAGTTTGACCTTTAAACTTTTTTTCTTCATAGGGTGCTATCTTCCAAAATGGCAGACAAAAGTGGTTATTTGCTGGTATATATGATACTTGTAATAGATACNTACTTGTTTGCCAAATTTGGAAGTGAAACGGTTACTTATTTACTGAGTTTGACCTTTAAACTTTTTTTCTTCATAATGTGCTATCTTCCAAAATGACAGACAAAAGTGGTTATTTGCTGGTATATATGATACTTGTAATAGATACTTTCAGCATACAAAATTTGGTCAAAATTGGTTTCATGGTGTGGCAGATATACTAAATATGCTTACAACTTTCGTTTGGCCACCATTCTGGAAATAAGTAACTAATAAAGTTTAACCACTTACACTTACATGACCTACCATAGTATAAATCACATGCTGAATTGGGTGAGAATCAGTTTAATCGTTTTCAAGATTTATTATAAAATATCATTTTTTAAATTAGTGCTATTTTACAAATGGACCAACAACAATATCTATCTCAAAATTTTTTGCTTTAACAATGGTCTGCCAGCATACAAAACTTGGTTTAAATCGGTTGAATGGTTCCCGATATATGACAACACCCAAAATTTTAAAATGCCTGTCATTTTGAAAGTCAGTGCCTGACGTGGTCTAAAACTAAAGTACACAATACACGTGCCTATTTTGTGGTGCAAGTACATCACGTGGTGGTTCTAACAGCAGCCGATTTACAACTAAATATGTAGTTCAATACTATTGCATATTTGTAATTAATTTTTTTTTTNTGGTTCTAACAGCAGCCGATTTACAACTAAATATGTAGTTCAATACTATTGCATATTTGTAATTAATTTTTTTTTTATGAGGAGACAGTGAAATAAGTTTTAAGTTTTCGGTAACGGATGTGTGAAATAACCAGCATTATTTTTCTATGTCCGTCAGAAATAAATGTGCAACATTAGGTAAACAACATGTGCTCTGATCGGCACTGACGATCGGCATCGAAATGATTGGCCCTGCCCTAATAATTATATAATATTTTGATATAACTGTGAACAACCAACATAGTGTTACGCGCTCGCAGCATCACATCCCTGGCGAGCAAGTGGAAGTGATGGACAAAGTAGAAATATGATGGTGGCGGCAAGTCAATGGAATGTTTTAAATGGCAGGCGAGTGATCGATGAATCTGTTACAAAATGCGAGATGACAAAATAATCCATTTTGCGGTGCTCGCTGCTGACCCTGACTGTATTGAGTTTCTGCATTTATCTGACATATTTTTGAGTGGTGTGTTGCCCTACTTTCTCTAAGCGTGACTCAGGATGCGTCAAACTTTCCAGGTCAAGGCCAGTAGAGTATGAATAATGTGACAGACCTCCGAGTTGTTGATAAATGGATAAGTAGCTGAGTTTCAGCAATAGACGACAAGCAGCGGGAGAAGCGACCAGCGGAAGGGAAATCTGCGACTGCGAGTATCAAGCAGTGAAGAGTGCGTCTGGCAGACTGGACTATTGGACTAGATGCGTGAGTGAAAGACATCGCAAATGATGGCAATAGACAGACTGAACATGCGTTAATGAGTATGTGTTAAATGACTATAACGAGACAGCGACATTGAGAAAGACGTTAATTAGAGTTGAAATAGACATAATATATATTGCGCTCACTAAGTAATAAAAAGAGTGAGAGTGGAGATAGATAGTTTAAAGCTGTAAATAACAGNCATAATATATATTGCGCTCACTAAGTAATAAAAAGAGTGAGAGTGGAGATAGATAGTTTAAAGCTGTAAATAACATCTGTGGATAAATTAGAAATAATAATACAGTTTAATAAGCAGACGTTTTCTGAATATAATGATACCCAATAAGCATAAAAATATTAAATCATTGAGAGATGTTAAGGTTTACCGTACAGATTACATCCATATTTTATTCCTCTAGTACAAAAACAAAAGAAAATTTTAATAATCTATGCATTTAATGAAAAATTTAGACATCATAAGAATATGATGATGCCCCTGATGTATAAATAACAACCTCTTCTAACTAGAAAAAAAAGTTTTACAAACTGCGCGATGTACCTAGTAGGGAGCNCCTGATGTATAAATAACAACCTCTTCTAACTAGAAAAAAAAGTTTTACAAACTGCGCGATGTACCTAGTAGGGAGCGCTGTGTGCATTTTCAGTCACTTCTCGCAAGAATACCATTGGGTCAATCAAACATATATAAATATTATTTAAATATGCAAACATTTTAGAAAAAAATTATATCAGAGAAGTATAA